>JACEIK010006374.1:0-91961 GCA_018107945.1 Datura stramonium
AGGAAAAAGCGGTGAAATGTAATACGTCGTGCCGCGACATAAAATTAGGCGCTGCTTGGGAGGCAACCCAAGGGTACCATGGGTACCATTTTAATTTCTTGCATTAGAATCGATTTTACTTATTTTTCAGCTTCTTGTTGTTTTGGTGGAAAGTTAAGCACAGATGGAGGGGAAGTCTGAGTACCCGTGGAGGAGGAAGCTAACAAGCGTAGAAGAGAAAAAGTGTGGGGTCGAACACCCACTTGTGCAAAGTTTAATGAAAGCATGCTGTTGGCTAGGCCTAAAGGCCCCAAGGAGTATTCCTCACCCTCGTTAAATGTTACGTTGAGGCTTGAGGAAAATTTTAAAATTCTTGTGCTTAACGATTTAAATTTTAAAATTTTGTGCTTAACGCATTTGTGGTGAATGTAACGCGTAGTGAGAAAGAAGGCTGAAAAAAGGGGAAATATAAAAAATAAAGAAAAAAAATTTGTGTGTGTTGAAACCCATGAATTCTAACCAATTTCTTGTAGTGAGAGAATTTTAGGTTGAACGGAGGGCGAAATGCAAAGAATCTCAAGGAAAACTGAGGTAAGATAAAAATTAAAAGCGTGCAAAATAGTGAGCCCATCGGGCAGCATTCGCGGTCAATGGAGGAGGTGCCTCGCGTTACCCTCCGTGACACGTTGAAGCCTATTCCGAAATTTTTAAGAAATTCCAGAATGCTGGCACGATGGTTCCGTGCTGTCACGGAAGGTGTGCTCCGCGTTACCCTCCATGGGACTGCCTTGAGGTGTTATTTGCGTCAGGTCACGCCGGGTCACCGGGTGACCCGCGCGAAAATCCTCCTTTTTAACACAAAATCGCCTCATTTTTCCTATTTCCCATTCCCCTCCGCGACAGACCCCCGAAAATCCCCCCTTCCTCAACATAACACTGACCTAGGATTGTAATTTTCAACTCAAGTTTCGATATCATCGGATTGGAAAGGTATGTTCTGAACTCAACCTCACTTTTGGGTTAAGAGTTTCACTTTTGAGCATGTGAGGTGAGAAAACCTTGCCCTATGTATATGACCTTGAATTACTTATATTGTTGATTTTGACGTTTCATAGTATCGTGCTGTGATTATATGAACGCGATAAATACATGTTGGATTGAATTTTTGCGAAATTGCTAGCTAGGGTTGGTATGTGAATAGGAAGAAGTTGAATTAGGTTTGAAATCTGAAAAATTGTTGGGTTGTGCATGTTGGGTGAGGTGAATTGTGTTGTCTTAACGCTATTATGCTAAAGGCGCGATGAATTTTCGGGGAATAAAGTTGCTGGAAATTGCAAGAAATTGTCGAATTGCACTGAAATTGGGAATTGCTTAGGTTGTGTTGATAAAATTTGTTGCTAAGTGCTATGATGAAATGTTATCGATGGTAAAGAAGGTGATTAGCTAAAAGTGAAGTCTGAGTAGTACATAGAGTTTATACTGCCGACTCTCTCAATGCACGAGGCATTTTCGTTTTTGTTTTTTGTTTCTTTTTGTAAATTGGAATAACAAGGATGATCTTGCCGTAATGCTGAAATGGTGGCTAAAGACTAAGTGTGGGGTGGCATAGCTTAACCCATCCTAGTCGGCTAATTTTTAATTTGATCGACATTGGGACTGCCTCCGCTTTTATTTGACAGGAACGATGTCGAGCAGGCAAGAAAAAGGGAAGGGGGCATCTACATCGGGCGCCGGTAGAAAGAGGATTAGACTGGGAACAGCAGTCCCAGCAGTACCAGCGGTTCCGCGCGGCCAACGCCGTCAATACGGAACCCGATGGGTGACTGACTTTAAGGAAGAAATGGTATGCCAAACACAAGGAGACCAAATACTTCCCTGAGTACATAATAGGAGCCACTTGCACAGGAATTCCCAGAATCGTACAGCGTATTGACACTGCCGGGCTGAACTTCGTCTTTGAGTTTCCAAGGAGTGCACCTCCATCTGATTCGGGAGTTCTACAATTAACCTGAACCCTATTAATTCGCGCCTCACACCGTCAAGATAAGGCGGTGTTGTCACCTTTGAGCCCCGTCACCTTAATGCCATCTTGGGGCGCGGAACACAGACGCCCATATACTCCGGCAGCTGAATATCACTCCACCATATGCGGATATCGACGCACCTGTGTGGAACGTTCGACAGCATGCTGGAACAGGCATAAGGAGAGGGGCTACCATCGACATTGCCCTACTCAAGATGAACAGGGAAGGCAGGATCTGGCTGAAAATTGTTTTTTCCTTCCTGATTCTGGGGGTGCACATGACAGATATCACCCGGATCGCGGTATGCTTGGTGTATGCCCTTGATGAAAGGGCTGAGATCAATGTTGGGGCGGTGATCATATTCGCTATGAAGAGAGCCCGTTTGCATCAAGGGCAATGTGCATGGGCTTGGTGGCTTGCTGACCACGGCCCTGAGGGCCTGGATGTTGAGGAAGAGGCCCTGGAGTACATCCTGCAGATGGATAGGCGTGTCGTGGACTTCACAAAGACCAAGGCACCTGATCACCACGGGCCACCAGCACTAGCCGAGCGTACACATGCTCGATGATCAGTACATGGCCCGCATGTTCAGGATGCAGATGCTCCAGCTGCGCATAGGCGGGAGGCCGGCAATAGAGGATGAGCTGTGGCAACTTGATCTCTAGACTACCCCTTCGGCGAAAATGCTAGGACTCTATATCGGTGGGCCTGCACTTTTTGTGGAGCTTGTGGATGACGACGCCCTACCGATGAGGAGACATCGCCGAGGACTCGATGTTGAGTCGGATGAGGACGACGGGGGCGATTCAGACATGGGAGACGAGGCAGCGGCACCTGACGAAGAAGTTGAATACTTCGATTGATCAGGGAATTTCACCACCCACTTTTGTGCTATGTTGAATTTATGAACACTGGGGACAGTGTTCGGTTTTTAGTGTAGGGTGGGGAGTAGTTAGGTGTTGGTCGTTGTCTTGTTTTATTGATATTCATGTTCGCTAGGTGCTTGGAAAAATTGTGACCCCCGTGCTTTTGTGTGTATGTTTTATTTTTTTTATTTTTTTTATTTTTTTTATTTTTTTTATTTTTTTTAGTTTTTTTATATTTTTTATTTTTATCTAAATCATCGATATTTTAAAAATTTTTCGTTAATTATTTATGATTTGGTTTCTCGGCGTTTGTTTTTGGTTCTTTTTTAATGTAGATTAGTCCCATTGAACCGAAGTCGTAAATATGACTGTTCTCTATGATGGATGGATGACGACCGTCTTAAGGGATAATGCAGTCGATAGGAGTAGTTTTTGTCTTTCATTTTTGTTGTTTGTTTGTATCCCATGCGTGTCGCTACTTTATGGCTGCGAAATTCTTGTTGCGTGTTGTACATGATATTTAGAATGCAAAGTTGGTTGGTAAGTGGAAAGCATGCAACTGTGTAAATATGTCGAGATACCTAGGCCATAGAGTTCGATTCGGTGTGATTGAGGCTTAATTTGGAATTTTGTAATTAGCTGATTGAAGAGTTCGTGAATATGTCTTGAGTTGAGCATGTGCAATGAGGGTCTAGTGAGGTTTTAATTATTCCATGCTTTTGTGGATTGTCTAGAACTTGCTTGGTGTGTGTACGAAACGAAATGAAGAAAGTGAAGTGTAGGAAAGGATGTAGGCGTTTCTTTGTTTTAACCGGAAGCTTTTTCATACCTTACCTCGAATGTCAAACCTAGTTAGCCCATTGAGCCTTTAGCCTATTTTTTTCTTTTTTTTTCGGAAAAGCTGTAAACTGACCTAACCCTTTTTCATTATCCGTAAATTTGATCCAAAACTCTTAAGCGCTCAAGAAAAAAATAATTTTCCACAGTGTCAAGGAGTGAGAATTGTGAAAAGAAAAGAAAAAGAAAAGTGATGAAAGTAAGAAAAGATCAAAGGTGCACTTGCCGGATTTAAAGAAAATAAAGATGTATAACTAATCTTTGTTGTTAAGTCAGGTGTGCTTAAAGAAGTGGGGACAAAAATCGTTGAAAAAATTCAAGAATGGGAGGATGAAGGAAGAAACAATGCCTACAATGTTGATGGGATTGATTGAAAAGCGCTTAAGGATACTAGTTGCTACTATTGGTTAGCCCAGTATTTACTAGTTTCATAGCTTAGATTACAACTCCGTTAAGTCCTACGTGATCCTACACCACGTCCTTAGTATTAGTGGAGTAATACACTAGAGGCAAGCCTATGGGTCAGACATGATGCATCTTAATTCTTTTGGGAGATAGAGCGAAATCGTGTCTATATGCCCCTGCATGGAATGTTTGGAGTTCATGTGATTGAAAAGGGGAAATTCTGTATGAGGGCAATAATGCTTGAAGAGAGATTGAATTTCGCGTCGGATATCTTGATCAACTAATTTGCATGAGTTTGCAAAAATTGAGAGTCGATTATTGAGCTAGGAGGTCTTGATGTGTTGAATGTCATTGTATTGATGAGACTATGCATGTTTTCTGATGATTTGCTATATAAATAATCAGTATAACCGTAGCTCGGATTGTCGAGCCAAAGTAGCCATGATTGGGTGTCAATTGCATGAGGTATAAGATTATTGTTCGAGGACGAACAAGATTTTAAGTGTGGGGTAAGTGATCTTGGGGCAGATTTATATGCCCAAGTGATACTCAAATGCGTCGTTTCGTCTTGTTTATCTAACGATGTTTGTACATTTCTTGAAGTGTAATTTGTAGTAAAATGTGAATTATACTAACCAACATGATTAGCGTTGTTTTGCAGGAAAATGTAATTTTATGAAGCTAAGATGCATGTTGGGGAGGAATCGGAAAATGGACTCGGAAGCAGCGGCAGCCAAGGAAAGCATGGATTAAAGGGGCTCCACGATGGAGCTGTGTGACGCTGCCATCACGGATGCATTCTGCTCGGATGATAAAATTGGCAAAAATCCAGAGGAGGTCCGCATTGCCTCCGTGGCACGTTGGACCTAATTACTTGGAACTTAGAATTCCAGTGAAGGTGCGCGTTCGTGCTGCGGTCACGTTGGTCCAGCACCGTGTTGCACGCCATGGCACGTTG
Organism: Datura stramonium; assembly: GCA_018107945.1. Lineage (NCBI taxonomy): Eukaryota > Viridiplantae > Streptophyta > Magnoliopsida > Solanales > Solanaceae > Datura > Datura stramonium. The sequence continues at coordinate 5,070 of JACEIK010006374.1, forward strand.
GGCTTAAATACCTGGAAGGCCGGATTCCAGGGAGGGTGGTTCAGGGCGTGTCACAGCGGCAGTGCTCCGCGATGCACTCCGTGACACGTTGCTTGTTATTCCGGGAAAAATTCCCACCAGTATAAATAATAGAACAGTTAGGTTCATTTTTAATTATTCTTACTTGGTGGAGCAAGAACGTAAGGCAGGAAATTGAGGGGACAAAATCTTAGGGTTCCCCTATCTCTTTCCTTTCTTTCAATTGTTTGTATGATTTACACTCATTTGATGATGTTTAATCCACAAATGAGTGGCTAAATTCACTTCTGCTGAGGTTAAGAACATTTGTAGTGAAATTTGTACTACTGATCATGTGGTTTTTCATCTTTGCTTCCATGGTTGTTCTATTAATTCTGTTCTTACTGCATTAATGTTTGGCCAATGTTAATGTATATCTAAAAAGTCCGGTTTCAACTCAAAAGAGCAAGAAATTGGAAAGTTGTGAATTGATAGGATATGATCTTTTCTTAGTTTGGGAAAATTGAGAATTGATTTACCTTCAGGATAGAAATATACCTGAAAGTCGTATTAGTCAATTACGCAATCAGTTTTGTATGGCTAGAAACATGAATTTCTTCTTTATCACAGAAAATGTAGGTGGAAGGATTCATTGTATTCTTAAGTTGGGTTAAATAATCTAGAGTTTTAACTAATCGGCATAAATTTTGACTAGCAACCGGAGAAAAGATTAATCAAATATGTATCGATAATTTATTTCTCTACATGTTCGTTTTAGCCTCAGCATGATCATATACTTATAGTTCGACTCAAATTGTATAGTCGTTTTTGACTTAGCATAAATTAGGAAACTAAATATAAAAAAATCTCTTTCACATTGTTGTCTGCATTTTTAGAGTTAAAGTTTATTAACACTTGATTAAATTGATAGCGTAGTCCAGTCCCTGTGGGATCTATACTTGGCTTACTTGAGCCATTTTACTACTTGTTCGACCACGTGCACTTGCGTGTAGTCATCCGACCGACGAACAGTGTGAAGCTCGCCACACTTTTGACGAAGAGGCTACGAGACATTTAGGAAATGTTCCCTTGTTTCATGATCTATAAGCCGTGTGATCACTGTCTCCCTATCCTTCTAAATCGTTCTATTCGCGATTGTAGAACCATGGCCTCGCAGCGTTAACGGTAGAAGGAAATGGGAAATGGCAACGGTCACGAGGAGGAAGTGGAGGGGGCACCAAATTAAATCCAGTCCAGGGGCACCAGGCACCGAAGCTAGTTGCCCATATTGAATTCTGGGAAGCTTATTCATAGATGTTTAAAAGTGGTGACCTTGACTGGTCAGGGTCAACCAATAGGCAGTGGCTCATATTTTAGAATGGAAATGCAGCGGCAGCTCGACTTAGAGATTTCTTAAGGATGAACCTGTTAGAGTTTCTTGGTTCCAAGGTGGACGAGGATCCACATGAGTTTATTGACGAGATTGTGAAGATCACCCAGGTCTGGGGGGAATGGAGAGTTTAGTGTGCTGAGTTTGCCTCATATTAGTTAAAAGGGGTCGCACACATCTGGTTTCGACAATGGAAAGATAATAGGGCTGCCGGAGCATGCCTTATCACTTTGGAGGAGTTCCATGTTGCGTTCCTATATCGGTTCTTCCCTTGTGTGATGAGAGAGTTGGTTAGCCAAGTTCGTGAATCTAAAGCAGGTAGATGCATTTGCAGGAGTATGCCCTTGAGTTCACTCGCTTATCAGCATGCCCCAAATTTAGTGGTTGATCAGAGGTGCGAGTGAGTAGCCATCTCATGGGGTGGCGGTTATTTGAACAAAGATATCAGGACCTCTATGCTCCACCAGGATATGGATTTTCCTCGGATAGTCTTATATGCCCAACAGATGGAGGCGACACATATGAGGGAGAGAGGAGGCCAAAGGCTGCCAAGACAGACAGCTAAGTGGGTTCACCTGCCGAGGTCCGGCGGTGGTCACTGCCCTCAGATTCACAGAGGTCACTAGCTCCAGCACCTTCATTAGTCAGTGTTCCTCTAGACCCATGCGATCATAGAAGCAGGCCTCTGATCAAAGGATCAGAGGGGTATGCAGGTAGAGTGTACCTTCCAAATTTCGCGGGAAGTGTGTGGCAAGAGTCATGCCTATGAGTGCTTGGACGACTCAGATATCTACAGGGTGATAGATCCGGCCACATGTGCCGAGCTTGTCCATTTCTAGAAAGGATGATGATAGAGGCCATGCACAAACTACTAGGTCAGCAGCAGCTCCAAATGTTCAACTCCATAGGGGCATCCACTAGTGGGGGTGGCGGTGCCAAAACAGATTCTATGCCCTCGCCTTGAATCAGGAGCAGGAGACTTCATCGGATGTAGTTATTGGTATGTTACGATTGTTTCACCTTGATTTATGCTTTGTTAGATCCAGGGGCTACCTTGTCTTTTGTGACACCTTACATTATAGTAGCTTTGGAGTCAGTCCTGAAATTTTATCAGAATCCATTTCAGTCTCTACCCCCGTTGGTGATTCAGTTGTAGCTAGACAGGTGTATAGAAGTTTCCCTGATCCAGTATTGAAGAAAATCACCTCCGCAGACTGTTGTGATCGCGACCAAGCGCACACGCACAGACGTGGTCTTACAAGTAATATAGTGACCCTTTTTAAGAGACGAATGTCGAACCCACAGGGACTGGACTATTTCAGAAAATTATCATGTTCAAGTGTAAGATAACCTTACAAGTGTTGATTAGAGAAATTTTCGTTAAATTATAATTAAATCTAGGGTGGTCACAAATAAATAATCAAACAATATAAGAAGCAACTAGAGCTAAGGCCGGATAATCATGAAATGCTACCCTTTGTAATGGTTCAAGTATGAAATTATCAATTGTTGTCTCACATAGTTGAAAGTGCGATGTTCATGGTCTCTCGAGCCTCTAAACACGACAAACTAGCCTCACAACTACATCGTTGAGCGGGGATGTGACAACCTAGTTCGTAGGCAATTCAACTACATGGACGTGGTTTACGGGTTTGTGCTCCTTGATTATGGATTTTCGTACCTGTAATCATTTAACTTAGCTTAGCTTCACAACTACTTCTGCGAATGGTGGAGTGACAATTATAAGCCGTGTCTCAAATTATCATCCCGTTTTTATCAACCAAGCAAGGGAAAATTAGGTATAATTTCTATCTTAACCACGAATCATATAGAAAGATAAGAACTTTCTCCCTACATTCTCTTGTTCTTGCCTAGGGTTGCTCTTTCAAGCTTTTACCTAAGCTTAACGCATTTGTTTTTATGGTGGTCAAGCTTAAAAACAACCATAATGTAGAATTTGTCAAAACTACAATTAACAACTCAAACAAATGAATTACTGCAATTACAATCTATATCCACGTAGCCTCAACCCTAGAGGAAGGGTTTTAGACACTCATGTTCGTACAAATACTCAAAAACATAATTAAAGTGATGTACTACAAGAAGATAAAAGAAAAGGTAAATTTGGTCAACCCTAGTGAGTTCTTCACTTCTCCCTTCGCTCCTTTACGGTTTTAAGAAAATATTTGAAAAATGATTTTAGAAGCTAAGGGTCCTATTTATAGTAAATAGGGAATGTACAAAAATTTTGCCTGTCATAAATGGCTCGTGGCACTGAGGCTACGTCAATTTGCCTCCATGACATGAAGTATCGCTAAAGCACACTGGAAAGCACCTAAAATGACATTCAGCTGAAGCTTGCTGCGATGGCCGGCGTGGCACGCCGCCTGTGTGGCGCGATGGCTCGCATGACACGCCTTTGGCGCGCAGAGGTGCTCGCGTGACACGACTGGCGTGCAGACGACCTGTTTGCCGTATTGTTCTTGCGCCTGGCATTGGCGTGGCACGGTGCTGGGCGCGACACACGCACAGCGTGGCACGCCGCTTCGGCGCGGCCGCCTTGTCAAGGCATGGTTCCTGTCGACTTTTGTAATTTTCTTCCCATTCCTATTTCTCCACTTCACCCATCATAAATTAGTTCCTCAAATGCATTTTTTTAACCTACTAAATAAGGACTAATCATGTTGGTTAGTACACATTCACCTCATATAAAACTACATGATAATGTAAGTGCGTAAATAGACAATCAAGACTAAACTAAGTTATAAAATAGCACTTGGGCACACAATTATGCCCAAGATCACCATCCCACACTTAAAGCCTTGTTCATCCACGAACAAACCTTTACATCTCATGCACATGAACACTCCTGCATAGCTAATTTAGCAAGACAATTCAAGCTATCACTACAATAACTATTTTTAAGATAGCAAGTTAAAAGTAGAGCATGCAAAGATTTAAACCATTAAAATCAAATTTAACTATGATAAGACTTCCTAACCTCAAGAATCATCAAATCTTAAAACTCATGCAATCAACTCACCAAGAAACTGATGACAGAAATTTTTATCTTTCATTAAACATGCCCTCACAACACAAGAGAGTTACCCATTTTTTAGTCACAAAAATTTCAAATCACACCATGTATGGGTATATAAATGGAAATTAAGCTCGCTCTCACAAAGAATTCGCATGCATCATGTAGTGAAACTATAAGCTTGCCTTTAGTGTTTCACTCCAATAATTTACATGCAACGTAAGATCAAGTAGGACTTATTGGGTTGTAATGTAAGCTAAGGGACGGGTAGGTACTATTATGGATAATAACAGTGGCTATCTTTTCCAAACGCTTTTAATACATCGCACCTTCATTATGGACATTTCTTCTCTTAATTCACCCTCCTGCTTTTCACTTAAATTTTCCTATTCTTGTTCCCATTTTTGAGGCACACTTAGCTTATCAGTGAGGAGTACTTATGCAACTTCTTTTCATTCATTTATTTTCTTCTTACTCCCTACCAATACTCAAGCATTTTCAAACAAGTGCACCTTGACCTTTCAACTTCCACCACTGTTATTTTCCTTCTTTTTCCTGATTCTCACTCCTTTACTCTTTTTGATTTTCACTTGCCGCCAACATGTTTAGGATCAAATTTAGCTAATGAAAGAAAAAGCATGAAGCTTATGTTGTAGCTATCAAACAATAGCTTAAGGTTCAATTGGGCTAACAAGGATTCAATATTCAAGGTAGGTAAGGCAAGGGTTAGAAATTTCTTTGAATGAGCCTTAAGCTTAATGTCAAACGCAGTTATACACTTCTTACATGCTTTAAAACCAACCACACTTTCATCTTACAATCATGTATAGTACACGGCAAGAACATCAAACAATCAATTAGCTACGGGTTCAAAACCAAAACCTATTGACTAATTTTCCTCAAGACGATCGCTATCCATCCATCATCGGAAATAGTCTCTAACTATGACCCATAACACTATATACAGACAAAGAGAAATTTTTATTCTTCGGTTCAAAGACCCCCCATCAGAAAAGAACCGAAAAAAGAAAATAAACCAACGGGTGGTGACGTCATGCTCAACCCAATTTTTTTTCCAATATGTATCAAGCACTACATTCACCAAAATCATTAAGCACAAAGTTTTTGAAATTTTCCTCACCCCACACTTGAATAATGCTATGTCCCCAAAGCATCTAATTAAAATTCAAAAGGGTGAAAAGTACTCCCGAGGCCTCTAGGCCTACTAACAACATGTTTTTTTTCAAATTTTCACAAGTGGGTGCTTGACCCCACACTTTTCCTCTCCTGATGCTTTCTAGCTTCCTTCTCCAAGGGTACTCAGATTCTCCCCTCCATCTGTGCTTAAATTTCACCAAAACACAAACAAATAAAATAAACAAAATCAACACAAACAACAATTAAAATTTTTACCTGTGGTTCCCTTGGGTTTCTCCCAAGCAACGCCTAATTTTATGTTATGAACGACGTGATTATCCTTTCAGGACATCCTCATACCTGGGTTCCTCGAGAACCATCTTCTTCTTTTGATTTTTAGAGAGAACAACCTCCAGTCTGTAACTCTCTTCCTCCAACTTCTAATCTCGACACTGAAGCCCTTCATCAGATTCGGGCTGACAACTAATCATCACCTTTGACCATGGACCAGTGGGAATATGCCACCCCACACTTATCCTCTGACAAAAACTGACCTTAAACAGGTTTCTGTAGTGTGGGGTGGGTTAATTTGGTGACTTGGAAAAGTTCTTCTTCTATCCTCACCTCATTTTCGTGAGTCCTTGCTCTTACATCAATAATGGCTCCTCCAAAGGGCCAAGAACGGCCATCCCAAGATTAAGGATACCGATCATCAACATGAAAATCCAATATGATAAAATCAGCGGGTATAATAAACTTACCCACTTTGATGAGAAGGTCCTCTATAATTCCATCCGGTGCCACTCACGACTTGTCTGCCAGTTGCAGCATCAATCTCGTTGGTCCTGGTTGACCAAACCCAAGGTATTAAACAAAGATAGGGGCATTATATTAACCGCTGCCCCTAGATCACATAAAGCTCGTATCACCTCAGCTTTACCAATTTGTAAGGGGAGGGTAAACTCCTCGGGTCTTTGAGCTTTTAGGTATCTTGCTTATTACCCTATGGCTGTACCTCCGTCACTGCTACTGTCTGACATCCACCAATCTGACCTTGTTGAGCCATAAAATCTTTCAAGTATTTAGTATACGTGGGCATTCCCTTCAAAACATCAAGCAAAGGCAAATTTATGTAGTTCTTTTAAAACACGAAGAACTTTTTGAAGCATTCCTCCTCCTTGCTCTTTCTGGAATCTCCGCTGAATGGTGGTGGTGGTCTCTGTGCTGCTGCAATGATGATTGTGCCTTTTTTACAGCACTGATTCTCCCTTTGTCAGTGGATGGGGTCCTTTTCTAACCAACTCCGGTTGCACCTCATTTCTCTTCTCTTCGGGTGTCGCATCAGCTAATTGCTTGCTACCTCAGACTGATGGCATTGACCTAGCGAGTGTTAGATCTGTGTCACTTGGTATTCCTCCTTGCGATCTCGCTGGTGAGCAGCCGCTATTTGACCCATCTACTTCCTCTAGATTGCGGTGGCCAACTGCTAATTTTTCAAATTCAATGCCATCCTTGCCTGATTCTCTGCTAATTGAGTCTGGGTCTCCATGATTTTCTCGCAAACATCTCCTCAATGTTGCTGCTCAACTGGCCATCAATCTGCTTGTTCTACTGATACCGCTACCGAGGTTGCCGGTAACTTTGCCTTTGATTTCCACCCCAAGAAAATTTGGTGGCTTTGCCAATTCTGTTGTAATTGTTCCCAAAATCTGATTGTTCCTTTGAACATTCCCAAAAAATTGACTGATTTCGGATTGGCCCTGCATGATTCTGCATTGTTCCTATTATTTCCACAAATTTCACACTAACTCAAGCTGCCGAACCGCATTTACTCTGGACCCTTCTGTTGGCTCATACTCAAGTTTACTGGAACTAAGTCATCATCTGATGCTGAAATGATGCTATAGCTATACCGCCAAGGCATTTGATGAGCCCGCAAGTGTACGGGTCGTGCAAGTAATATAGTGGCTCTTTAAGAACCGAATGTCGAACCCATGTGGACTGACTACGGGGTAAAACCTTTTCAAGTGTTAATTACTAAAACTCTAATAATGAAGACAACAGTGTAAAGAAGAGTTTTTATATTTTGGAAACTTTTTATACTAAAGTAAGATATTTATGCAATTGAGTCTGAACTATGAATGTGAGCATGCTGAGGCTAAAACGAACATGTAAAGAAATCAAATATCGACATATGGTTAATCTTTCTTCCGGTTGTTAGTCGGAACTTATGCCTATGGATTAAAACTCTCATATTTAACCCAACTTAAGCAATCATAAATCCTTCCACCTACATTTCTGTGATAAGAAGAAATCATGTTCTAAGCCATACAAAACCGATTCCACACTTCTGACTAATACGACTTCAGGTATATTTCTATCCTGAAGGTAAACTGACCCACTCTTCCTTAAATCCAAGAAAAGACTATATCCTATTAATTCACAAACTTCCAGTTTCTTTCCTCTCTTGGGGAAACTGACTTTTTTGGATTACATTAACATTGGCCAGATATTAACGAAAAGAACAAGAATTAAATAGAACAAACTATAGAAGAAAAGATGAAATAACCAGATAATCAACAATTACATTTTAATACAATAGTTCATAACCTCAGCAAGAAGGGATTTAGCCACTCATTTGTGGATTGAACATCATTAAATGAATGGAAATCATGCAAACAATTGAAAGAAGAAGCAGGGATAGAGAAACTCAAGTAGTTCCTGTCCTCACAACTGCCGTAACCCACGCTTCTGCTCCAAGTCAGAATAATTAAAATGAACCTAAGTATTCTATTTATACTAGCATAATTTTTCCTGGAATAACAAGCAACGTGTCACAGAGTGCTCTAGCTTAATCGCTCCGTGACCCGGTGCAAATGCGGAGGCTTTCTAGATGTTGGCTGCCCAGGTAATTGCTTCTAACGTGGCACGGCATGCAACGCGGAGAAGGTGCCAAGGTGCAATCGTGACCTACTGGAATGTCGGGCGTCTGGGATCATTAATTCCAACGTGCCACGGCTTGATCGCGGACCTCACTAGCCCCTTGAATTTGTAACTCCTCTGTGACAGACTCGCATCCGCGATGGCGCCGCGTGTCACTGGCCCAACAAGGAGCCCTTGAATTCTTTGCTTCTCCACCTGCTTCCTTGCTCGTTCCCGAGTTCATCTCCGATTTCTCCCAACATGTAATTTAACTTCATAAAAAGTGTGTTTTTCCTGCAAAACAACGCTAATCATGTTGGTTAGTATAAAAATCACACTTCCGTACAATTTACATGAGAATGTACACACATTGTTGGACAAAACAAGGCAAAAGTTACTTGAGTATCAATTTGGCATATAAATATTCCCTGATCACCTACCCCACACTTAAAATCTTGTTCGTCCTCGAACAATACTCATACACCTCATGAAAGTGATATCTATATGCTACTTTGGCTCGACAACTGAGTTTACGGTTATACCGATTATGTTCACAACAAATCATCAAGAAACATGCATAGTATCATCATTACAATGACACTTAATAAATCAAGACCTCCTAGCTCAAGAATCGACTTCGATATTGGAAAACTCATGCAAATTAGCTGACCAAGATATCCGATACGAATTTCATACTTTCATCAAGCATGCGCCTCACATCACAAGAGAATTTCCCCTCTTAGATCAAACGAACTCGAATCATTTCATGCAGGGGCATGTACACACACTTTCGCTCTCTCTCCCAAAAGAATTCATTTACCGTCATGACCCATAGGCTTGCTCTAGTGTAGTTACCCACTAATATAAGGACGCGTAATAGGATCACGTAGGACGTTAGGGGTTGTAATGTCAATGAGGAACTAGTATATACTGGACTAACCAATATTAGCAACTAGCATCCTTAAGCGCTTTTTTTTTCCAATACATCCTATCACACTCTGACATATTTTTTCTCTTTCCTCTTTTCTTGAAGTCCATCTTTATTTTTGTCACCCATTTCTTTTAACACCAGACTAAACACAAAGGCAAGTTATACAACTTTATTTCCTTTAGATCTGCACATACAATCTCTGACTCTTTTTCTTTCTTCTCATCACTTTTTTTTTTTCTCCCTTTCTTTTCTTTTCATTTCACTTGACAGTGGGAAAATTATATATTTTCTTGAGCGCTTAAGAGCTTCGGATTTGGTTTACGGACCATGAAAAGAAGGGTTACTTGGTTCACACCCTTTTCGACAAAAGAAGAAGAAAATTATAATGGCTAAAGGCTCAAAGGGACAATTAGGATTTAATCTTCAAAGTTGGTATATGAAAAGGAAAACAAGAAAAACTTTTGGTTAAGCAAAGAAACGCCTACATCCTTTCCTACACTACACTTCCTTCATTTCTGTTTCGTACACACAACGGGCAATTTCTAGCCACTCCACAATAGCATGGAATAATCAAACTCACTATACACTCGCTGCACATGCCTGAACTTGAGATAACTTCACAGACTCTTTAATCAGCTAATTACAAGAATTCAACATTAAGCCTCTATCACACCGAATCGAAGCCCTATGGCATAAGTGTCTCACATATGTATAAAAATTCTGTATGCATTCTACGAATCATCTTTTTGCAGTATAAATATTATGTACAACACGCAACCAAGATGTCGTAGCCATAGTGTAGCAAACATGCATGATACAGCCAACACACCAAAATTTAAAATAACTACTCCTATCATTACATTTTTAAGACGGTCGTCATCCATCCATCATAGGGAACGGTCACTATTTACGACTTCGGTTCAATGGGACTTTTCTCGGCAAAAGAACCGAAAACAAACCTGAGAAACCCAAAAAAAAATAGTTACGAAAAAATTAAATTTTTTTTAAATATCGATAATTTCGACAAAAACTATTTACATACTCGGCTAACAAAGATTCATAGCACACAGCTTCACAACAAAAGATTTACAAAGCGAACATACACATAAAAACAAGGTCATATTAATTCACACTCAGCAACAGAACAACAGAACATGCGATTTTGTAGACAAGACAAAATTCAGCACCACCTGGACTACCCCCACCCCACACTTAAAATCGAACACCGCCCCCAGTGTTCACAATTACCAACAGAAAGGTGGGTTGTGAAACTCCCTGATCAGTCAAAGTACTCCACTTCTTCGGCAGGTGCTGCCGCCTCATCCCCCATGTCTGAATCTCCACCATCGTCCTCCTCCGACTCAACATCTAATCCCGCGACGTGTCTCCCTCGGCTGCTGGGGACGTCGTCCTCCACAGGCTCCACAAAAGCTGGGCCACCTGACATAGTGCCCTGGCGTTTTCGCCAAAAGGGTAATCTGGGCCGAACTGCCACAGCTCGTCCTCCGTTGCCAGTCTCCCGCCTATGCGTAGCTGGAGCATCTCTATCCCGAACATGCGGGCTATGTATCGTCATCCCGAGCATGTCGCTCGGCTAATGTGAGAACTGGCCCGTGAGTGGTGTCGGGTGCCTTAGTTCCTTGTAACATCTATGGCACACTGCTCCATCTGGGTGGGATGTAGTCTAGGGCCTCTTCCTCGACCTCAAGGCCCTCAGAAACGTAGGGTCGCGAGCCCCGCCGAACCCGTACCTGTGTCCTTTGATGCAATCAAGTCTCTGTTCATGGCGGATATGATCACCGCCCCGACATTAATCTCCAGCCCTTTCATCAGGGCATACACTAGGCATACACGATCCCGGTCACATCTGTCATGTGCAGCCCCCGAATCAAACAGGAGCAAAACAATTTTTAGCCGCATCCCGGCTTCCCGTTCTTTTGTGAATAGGGCAGTGTCCGATGGTAGCCCCTCCTTGTGCCTGCTCCAGCGTGCCGTAGACCGGCTCCACACAATGTGCATCTGATATCCGCATAGGATGGAGTGATATTCAGCTGCCGGAGTACGTGGGCATCCGTGTTTTGCGCCCTAATGTGCATTGAGGTGGTGAGGCTCAAGTGTGACAATCTGGCCCCTTATCTTGATGGTGTGACTCCTGGAGCGCCATTCCAGCTGGCATAGAACTCCTGAATTAAGTGCAGATTGCACTCCTTGGGATCGTCAAAATGAAGCGTAGCCCGGCAGCGTCCAATCGGTGTACCATACTGGGAATTCCCGTGCCAACGGGTCCCGGCAAATGTGCTCCTCTCGGGAAGTATTTACAGTTCTCCTTGTGTTTTGTGTACCACTCTTTCCCCTTCCTCATCTGGCCCATCTCGTTCCATATTGGCGGCGCTGGCCGCGTGGAACTGCTGGTGCTGCTGGGACTGCCGCTCCCAGTCTCAACCGCCTTCCGGCGCCTCGATGTTGATGCGCCTACCTCTTGTCTCCGCCTCGCTGCTGCATTGTCCCCGGGCTAAAGAAAACAGACAAATTCCAATGTCACGAACTAAAAATTAGTCATGACTAAGGCTGGGTTTGGCCACCCCACACTTGCCTTCAGCCCTCATTTTTGCATTTTTGGCAAGATCATATTTGTTCCTAATTTACAACAAAAAAAATAAGAAAACTAGAAGCAACTAACAACACAAACAATATTGCCTTGTGCATTCTCAAATACGACGGTATAACTCAATCACCACGACTTCTGCACAGCTAATTCCATAATATTACCGACGATCACAATTTCATACAGAGCACTTGACAAATAACTGAAAGAAAAGAAAGAAAAAAACACAACACTATGTAACTAAACAAACCTTTGCTATCTACCCGTTTCTGCATAATACATTATCACTCCCGAAAATCCGTTGATTTTTTCTTTCGCCTATTATACAGATAATACAACCAACTCCTTTCACCCAACATATGCATAACCACAAGAATTCAAAATTTACAAGTTTCCCCATTTTCATGTTCAATTCCAAACCCTAGCTAGAATTTCTCACAAATTCGATCAAGCACATGTTTTTATCGATTCATACCATCACAATGATACTACGAACATAAATTAACAAGATTTAGAATGAATTCAAGTTCAATTTCTACTTAGGCTAAGATTTATTCATACCTCATGCTCAAAATCGAAAGGAATTCGACCAAAAATAAGATAAGGGTGATGAACATACCTTTAAATTGAAGAATCAAGAAATTGAGTAAATAATACACCTAGGGCCGTGACACGTTGAGGGGAGGGACTTTTGGGGGTTTGTCGCGGTGGGATGTGAGAAAATGAGAAAATGAGGGGATTTGGGGTTAAAAAGTGGGATTTTGCGCGCCGTGACCCGGTGTGACCCGACGCGATTAACACTCCAACGTGTCACGGAGGGTACCGTGAGCACTGACACGGAGCCATCGGCAGGCATTCTGGAATTTGCAAAATTCCAGATTTGCCTTCAACGTGTCACGGAGGGCGACGCGGAGGCCCTCCTCCGTGACACGGAGCCATCGCTACAGCTCACCGCTTTGCCACTTAAAGAATTTTTCTTACCTCATTTTTCTCCTTTGTATCTTTGCATTTTTTTCCCTCCGATCAACCTGTAATATATCTTACAACAAGAAATCGGTTAGAATTCCAAAGTTTGAGGAACACAATATTTTATTTTTTTTATTTGTGTATTTTTTAATTTTACATATTTGAAAATTGCATAAAAAATCTTTTCTTTTTTTTTTTTTCTTTTTATATGTACAATTATATAAACAACACCACGGGTTGCCTCCCGTGCAGCGCCTGGTTTACCGTCCCCGGCCTTTGACGTCGTTTAAGCTCATTCTGCTCCTAGGGTGACAGACGTTTTCTTCAACACGTCCTCAACCCTGTCAAACTTACCTTTATCGGGGGGTTTTCCCATTACCTCGAGACTCAAAGCCCTGAACAACATTCGGCTGCTCAAGCACATTTATAACCGAGAGTTCTTCGCACACGGCCGGGAGCTTGGTGGCCTTGTACATTATCGAACACCTCCACTTTGTCGTGGCTTCGTATAGTTAGCTGGCCTCAGCCTACATCTATTAGCGCTTTCCCGGTCGCTAAGAAAGGCCGTCCCAAATAAATGGGACTTCTGTGTCTGGCTCAAAATCCAGCACAACAAACTCTACCGGGAAGATTAGGAGCCGACTTTGCACTAGCACGTCCTCCACAATACCATCCGGTCTTGCCAAGGAACGATCCGCGAGCTACAAGATCACTGTTGTTGGTCTAGGACTCCCTAGCCCCAACTTCTTGAATACCGAGGTTGGCATCAAGTTAATGCTCGCTCCCAAATCACACAAACCGCGAGCTTGATACTTGCCCGATTGTTATTTGAATTGTGAAGCTCCCAGATCTTTGAGCTTTGTGGGCAATCGGTTCTGTATCCGAGAAGTGCACTCCTCTATAAGAGCCACCGTGGCATATTCGGTAAGCCTGCTTTGTTGGCCACGATGTCCTTTATATACTTGGCGTACTTAGGCACTCCCTGCAAAACATCAAACAAGAGGTGTTAATGTGTACTTTTTTAAGCACCTCCATGACCTTTTTGAAACACGCCTCCTCCTTGTGCTTCTTTAGTCGTTGAGGGAACGGGGGTGGAGGTCTTTCTGATTCAGCATCCTTGTGCTTCCCCTCTCATCATTCTGCTCCCTCTCCGCTTCTGCTGCTCCTGACTGTTGAGAGGTGGTCTTTCTTGTGTTCCAATTCTTCAACCGCAAAACCACCTGTGGTCGTGGTTTACCGCTTGGGGTTGGGGTCTCGTGCCGTTGGGAAGTCCTCCTCTAGGCCTGGTGTTCTGGGCTCCAGCAACTGCCCAAATTGATACTCCAGCGCCTTAGTAGCTATTGATGGACTCGGCTGCCAATTTGACATAGTCGCCCTGCAATTGAGCTTGGCTAGCTATCAATCGCTTGAACATCTCCTCAACGCTGGGTGATGGTGGTGGAGGAGGGGCATTGTTGTTTCTATATTGTGACTGATAGTTCTGTGGCCCTCCTTGATTCCTCTGCATACCCTGACTCGAACTCATTTCTGATGGTTGTAACTACCCCAAGAGAAATTCGGGTGACTCCTCCAAAGTTGGAGTTGTAGCTGTTCCCATACTCTTGGAGATTGCTCCTTGTGCATTACCGACAAAGTTCACTGAGTCTGGATTTTCACCACAACACACAGCTGAGTGTTCATTGCTCCCGCACACTTCACACCAAATCTGCCGCACTACAGACACTGGGCTTGAGACTGACTCAAGTTCATATTGCCGAAGTGGGTGTTTAATTGATTTTGCAAGGCAGCTATCTGTGCAGCGATAGCTGTAAACCCATCCACTTCCAAGACTCCAGCTGCTTTCCTTGCTCCTCCCCTTGGAGAGTCCGCATTCCACTGGATTTCAGCTGCCGATTAAGCAAAGTATAAAGCTACTCGTAAGTCTTTTCTAATGCTTGTCCCCCAGCTGCCGAATCCAGCAAAATTTTTGGGTGGGGTTCCAAACCCTCTATAAAAGTGTGCACCAGCACATCATTGGATTGATGGTGATGAGGACAAATTCCGCAATGCTGATTTGAATCTCTCCCAAGCTTGATACAGATTTTCTCCTTCTCTTGTTTGAAACTTAGAATTTGAATTCAAGCCTTGTTGTTTTACCGGAAGGAAAGAATCGGATCAAGAACTTCTTTGCAAGACTGGTCCATGTGGTTATAGAGTTTGGTGGCTCAGCTTTCAGCCACCTCTGGCTTCTCCCCAAAAGTGAAAATGGGAACAGTGTAAGCCTGACGTAATCTGCTGACACTCCAGCGGGGATGGGTGTCACTTATCTCCAAAAAGGTTTGAAGATGTTGTTGTGATCCTCGTGAGGGAGACCTCGTGGAACTGCCCACTTGTGTGCAGCAATTGCACCATGCGTTCTGTTTAAGCTCGAACCCCTCTCCTGGCTCAGGTTTGCGGATGCTAGATGTGACATTACTAGCATGTGGATTGCCACATCGCGAACCGGATCAGCCACATTTCCTCGGCACTAATATCGCCCGCACGAGTGGTGTGGATTCTGGGTGGTTGCCCATAATGGCTTGTCTGAGCAACTGCAATTTTCTCTCTCTAGAGCTTTCCGTTGGCGATGAAACTGTCTTTCCGGCTCTAAGGATGGATCCACCAAACCTTTGTCTGTTGCCAGTGTTCAACAGAATCTGTTATCTGCAAAATACAGGTTAAGACCAAGTTGTCAACAATAAAATATCGAAATAGCAAACTAACACTTTTAAGAAAACAAACAACATCACCAATTGCCTGTCCCCGGCAACGGCACCAAAACTTGATGAGCCCGCAAGTGTACGGGTCGTGCAAGTAATATAGTGGCTCTTTTTAAGAACGGGAATGTCGAACCTTGTCAGGACTGGACTACGGGGTAAAACCTTTTCAAGTGTTAATTTACTAAAACTCTAATAATGAAGACAACAGTGTAAAGAAGAGTTTTTATATTTGGAAACTATTTTTATACTAAAGTAAGATATTTATGCAATTGAGTCTGAACTATGAATGTGAGCATGCTGAGGCTAAAATGAACATGTAAAGAAATCAATGACGATATACATGGTTTATCTTTCTCCGGTTGCTAGTCGGAACTTATGCCTATGTGGGATTAGAACTCGCATTTAACCCAACTTAAGAATCATAAACCTTCCACCTACATTTCTGTGATAAGAAGAAATTCATGTTCTAGCCATACAAAACCGATCTCCACACTCTGACCAATACGACTTTCAGGTATATTTCATCCCAAAGGTAAATCAATTCCCAATTTTCCCAAACCAAGAAAAAGACTATATCCTGCATCCACTTAATTTCCAGTTCCTTGCCCTCTCGGATGAAACCGACTTTTGGATTTACATTAACATTGGCCAGATATTAACGTAGTAAGAACAAGAATTAAATAGAACAACCATAGAAGAAAAGATGAAATAACCAGATAATCAACAATTACATTTCAATACAACAATTCATAACCTCAGCAAGAAAAGGATTTAGCCACTCATTTGTGGATTGAACATCATTAAATGAATGGAAATCATGCAACAATTGAAAGAAAGAAGAAAGGATAGAGAAAACCCTAAGAATTTTCGTCCTCACAACTGCCTGTAACCCACGTTCTTGCTCCACCAAGTCAGAATAATTAAAAATGAACCTAAGTGTTCTATTTATACTAGGGATAATTTTTCCTGGAATAACAAGCAACGTGTCACGGAGTGCACGCGAGCACCGCCTCTCCGTGACACGGTGCAAACGCGGAGGCTTTCTCGGAAATTGGCCGCCTGTATTTCTCCCAACGTGGCACGGCATGCAACGCGGAGCATACCCAGTGTGCCACGGTGCAATCAGACCACTGGAATGTCAAGCGTCTGGGGAAATAATTCCAACGCGCCACGGCTTGGATCGCTGACCCTCACCGAATTTCTTGAATTTGTAACTCCCAGACAGACTGCATCCGCGATGGCAGCGTGTCACGGCTCCATCGCGAGCCCTGAATTCTTTGCTTCTCCACCTGCTTCCTTGCTCGTTCCTTAGAGTTCATCTCCGATTTCTCCCAACATGTCATTTAACTCCATAAAAGTGCATTTGCAAAACAACGCTAATCATGTTGGTTAGTATAAAATCACACTTCCGTACATTTTACATGAGAATGTACACACATTGTTGGACAAACAAGGCAAAAGCTATACATTTGAGTATCAATTTGGCATATAAATATGCCCCCGATCAAGATTTACACCATCTATCTCTATCATCCCCGCTGTTCTCCTTTCCAGCCCCTCTCGATGAATCACTGTGCCATATTGGATTTCCCTGAGCAATTCTATTCAACAAAGTGTACAACTCATCATAAGTCTTCTCTAAGGCCTGCCCACCCGATGCAGAGTCTAGTAAAATTTTTGTGTATGGGTCTAGACTTCTCTACAAAGGCATGGGCCAGTGCTTCATTGGACTGTTGATGATGGGGAAAGTGTCTCAGTAATGACTTGAATCTCTGCCAAGCCAAAATAAAAGTTCTCATCCGGCCTCTGCTTGAAACTCCATATCTCACTTCTAAGTTTGGCAGTCTTGCCCGACGGAAGAATCGATAAGGAACTTCTTTGCCAAATCATCCCAAGGAATTTATGGAGTTCGGTGGATCATATTTCAACCACATTTTTGCCTCTCCCAACAATGAAAATGGGAAGAGGGTAAGTCGGACATAATCTATGGACACGCCAGTGGGGACGAACGTGTCACTAATCTCAAGAAAGTTCTGTAAGTGCTGTTGTGGGTCCTCATGTGTCATCCCACTGAACTGGCCACTAGAATATAACAGCTGCACCATATTCTGCTTCAATTCAAAGTTTCCTCCAGGTTCCGGTTTGCGGATACTAGAGGTCAAGCATTTGTCATGGGATAGCCACTGCGAACTGGTCGGGCTGCCATGATCTGGTGACAACTTTGCTTGTACCGCTGGTGGTTGTTGTTGTACCTCTTGAAGTCTCTTTAGCTTTTTTCTTAGAGCTTCCCTCCTGCGTAAATGAATTTGACGCTCTGGTTCAAGCAACGGTTTCAATAGCTCTCTATTCCTTGCCAGCTTTGCAAGGAAAACCTGTCACCTGCAATATGTTAGACTAAGAAAACGTTTCTCAACACTTAAGGAAATTAACAATCACACTAAAACATAAAAATTTACTAAACTTTGCCTATCCCGGCAACGACACCAGAAACTTGTTGTGACTGCGCTAAAGCGCATACGCAAGGGTACGTGGTCTTACAAGTAATATAGTGGCCTTTAAGAGCCGGATGTCGAACCCATGGAATGGACTATTTGGCAAATTATAACATTCAAGTGTAAGATAACTCATGTATGTTGATTAGACAAGTTTTCATTAAATTATAATTAAATCTAGGGGTCATCACAGAAATAATCTTATCAAATATAAAGCGAAGCAAATTAGAGCTGGCGCTGTAGATAATCATACAATGCTACCTTTTGTAATGATTCAAGTATGAAATTATAAATTGTTGTCTCACATAGTTGAAAATGCGATGTTCATGGTCACTCGAGCCTCTAAACACGACAAACTAGCCTGCCAACCATCGTTGAGCGATGTGGCATCCTAGTTCATGGCAATTCAACTACATGGACGTGGTTTCTACGGGGTTTATGCTCTGATTATGGACTTTTGTACCCTGTAATTATTTAACTCCCACTTTAGCTTCAACCACTTTGGCAAGTGGTGGAGTGACAATTCTAAGCCGGTGTCTCGCTATCATCCCGTTTTATCAACCAAGCAAGGCAAATTAGGTATAATTTCTATCTTAACCGCGAATCATATCGGAAGATAAGAACTTGCCCTTGGTTTCTTGTTCTTGCCTAGGTTTCTATTTCAAGCTTTTACCTAAGCTTAACGCATTCGTTTTGTGGTGATCAAGCATAGAAACAACCATAATGTAGAATGTAAGACAAAACAATAATTAACAACTCAAACCAAAACGAATTCATGTATTACAATCTATACACGTAGCCTCAACCCTAGAGGAAGGGTTTTAGCCACTCATGTTCGTACAAATACTCAAAACATAATTAAAGTGATGTACATACAAGAGTCAATAAAAGATAAGGTGAATTTGGTGAACCCTAGGTGATTTCTTCACTTCTCCCTTCGCTCCTTTACGGTTTTCAGAAAATATTTCATGACAAAATGATTTTAGAAGCTAAGGGTCCTATTTATAGTAAATAGGGAATGTATAAAATTTTGCCCGTCATGGAATGGCTCCGTGGCACGGAGGTGGTCAAAGCACTTACTCCGTGACACAAAGTATTGCCAAAGCACACTGGAAAGCACCTAAAAATTACATTCACTGAAGCTTGCCAATGATGGCTGGCATGGCGCACTGCCTGTGCGGCGCGATGGCCTGTGTGACACGCCTGGCGCGCCAAATGTGCTCTAGCGTGACACGTGCTGGTGCATAGACGACTCATTTGCCGCATTATTCTCGCGCCAGGCATTGACGTGGCACGGCGCTGGGTGCGGCACACGCACAACGTGGCACGCTGCCTGGCTCGGCCAGCCTTGCCAAGGCATGGTTCCTTGCCACTTTTGTACTTTCTTCCCATTCCATTTCTCCACTTCACCCATCATAAATTAGTTCCTAAAGTGCATTTTTAATCTTCTAAAATAAGGACTAATCATGTTGGTTAGTACATATCCAAATTTACATAAAATCACATGTTAATGGGCATAATGTAGGCAATCAAGACTAAACTAAGTTATAAAATAGCACTTGGCACTCAATAATTCCCAAGATCACAGACCTAGTAGAGTTAGCCATGACTGACTTTGATATTATTCTCAACATGGATTGGTTGTATGCTTGTTATGCTTCTGTTAATTGTAGAATTCGTATGGTGGAGTTCCGCTTTCCGGTGAGTCGGTTTTAGAGTGGAAGGGTAGTTTAGCCGTGCCTGTAGGTCGCTTTATTTCCCATCTTAAGGATAGAAAGATGATTTCCAAAGGTTATGTGTACCATCTGGTTAGGGTTAAGGATGTTGAGTCCAAGACCCTGACTATCCAGTCAATTCCAGTAGTATGTGAGTATCCAAAAGTGTTTCCTAATGATTTACCAGGTATTCCTCCCGAGAGGGAAATCGATTTTGGTATTGACCTTCTTTCCGGCGCACAACCTATATCTATTCCTCCTTATAAGATGGCTCCACATGAGCTAAAAGAGTTGAAAGAGTAGTTGAAGGATCTTTTGGATAAGGGTTTCATTAGACCAAGCAAATCCCTATGGGGTGCACCAGCTCTCTTTGTCCGAAAGAAAGATGGTTCCCTTCATATGTGTATTAATTATCGGTAATTGAACAAGGTCACCGTCAAGAAAAAGTATCCTCTACCTAAGATTACGACTTATTTGACCAGCTCCAGGGTGCTAAGTGTCTTTCAAAGATCCGGGTACCATCAGCTTAGAGTTCAGGAGAGCGACATCCCGAAGATAGCCTTTAGATGCAGTATGGTCTTATGAGTTTGTAGTTATATCTTTTGGACTAACGAATGCCCTTGTAGCTTTTATGGACCTGATAAATAGGGTGCCTGCCATACCTGGATATGTTCATGATTGTGTTTATTGATGAAATGCTAATATACTCTCAGAGCGAGGAGGAGCATGCCGCTCATTTGAGGATGGTGCCAGACTAAGGATAGCTTGTTATATGCTAAATTTAGTAAGTTCGAGTTTTGGTTTGAACTCAGTGGCATTTTTGGGCCATATGGTATCAAGTGTGGGCATACAAGTGGAATCTCAGAAAATAAAAGCAGTGAAAAATTGGCCTAGACCGGTGAATCCTTCGTATATCTGGAGCTTGGGCTTAGCAGCTACTAAGATTTGTTGAAGGTTTCTCATCTATTGTATCACCCTTGACCAAATTGAATCTAAATAAGGTGAAATTCCAATGGTCGGAGGCTCGTAAGAAGAGCTTCCAAGAGTTGGGGTCACTCCACTCACCTCAGCACTGGTGTTGACCCTACTCGAGGGCACCAGATGGGTTCAGGGTGTATTGTGATGCTTCAAGGATTGACTTGGGTGTGTATTGATACAAAGATGGGAAAGTTATATTATATGCCTCCCAGATAGCTGAAGGTTCATGGGAAGAATTACCCAACCCATGATCTTGAATTGGCCGCGGTGGTATTTCTCCGCTCCTGAAGAAATGGCGACATTATTTGTAATGGGTCCACGTGGATGTGCTTATGTGGGACCATACGAGTCCACAATATGTGTTTATCGATAAGGGGCATATTTATATGCCAACCGAGCATCAAACGTATAACTTTAGTCTTGTTTGTCTAATAAATTGTGTGCATTCTCATGTAAATTGTACGGAAGTGTGAATTTATGACAACAACATGATTAGCGTTGTTTCGCAGGAAAACATGCTTTTGTTGATGAAAATGACATGTTGGAAGAAATCAAGGATGAACTTGGGAACGAGCAAGGAAGCGGATGGTGAAGCGAGATTACAAGGGCTCCGCGATGGAGCCGTGGCACGCTGCCACTGGGTGGAGGCGTTCTGCCTGGAATGGAAATTCCAAATAAATTCCAGAAGGTCCGCGATCAGGCCGTGTCACGTTGGAAGTGAATTATTCGCATGGTGCATTTCCGCAGAGGGTCTCATGACATTGCACCGCGGGCACGCTTGCGCGCTCGCGATGCACGCCGTGCCACGTTGGTAGCAATTACCTGGGCGGACAATTTCCGTGAGGGCTTCCGGGCGTTTGCACCGTGTCACGGGAGGCAGTGCCTGCGATGCACGCCGTGACACGTTGCTCGTTACCCGGGAAAATTTATCCCTAGATATAAATAGAACACTTAGGGGCATTTTCTTACTATTCTCACTTGGTGGAGCAAGAACGGGTTACAGGCAAACATTGAGGACGAAATTTTAGGTTCTTCTCATCTCTTTCTTGTTCCTTTCAATTGCTTGTATGATTTACTAATTTGTTTTAGGATGTTTAATCCATAAATGAGTGGCTACTCTCCTTCTTGCTGCTGAGGTTATGAACTTAATTTAGAATTTCAAAAATAACTAAAGAGTTAGGGTGATTCTGCCAATTCCTGTTGTAGCTGTTCCCATACACATTAATGTCTGGCCAAATGCTAGTGTAAATCCAAAGTCCGGTTTCACCCGAGAGGGCAAGAAATTGGAAAGTTGTGAATTAATAGGATATGATCTTTTCTTGGTTCGGGAGAATTGGGAATTGATTTACTCTTCGATAGAAATATACCCAAAGTCGTATTAGTCATGTGTGGAACCGGTTTCGTATTGCTAGAACTTGAATTCCTTCTTATCACGAAAATGTAGGTGGAAGGTTCATGATTCTTAAGTTGGGTTAAATACGAGGAGTTTTAATCCATAGGCAGTAGGTTCCGACTAGCAACCGGAGGAAAAGTAAACCACGAAATTAATAGTTCGTGTCTTCACATGTTCCTTGTAACCTCAGCATGCTCTATCCATTGTTTAGATTCAATTGTATAATTAGCTTAGTGTAGTATAAAAAGTATATTCTCAAAAACAAATTATTTTTCGTTACTCTGTTAAGTTCACTTTATAGTTGTAGTAAATTCTCGTTTGAAAGATTTCACCCCGTATTCCTATTCCCCCGTGCCCGATAATCCGGTTCTTCAAAAGAGCCACTTTATTACTTGTAGCCGATTCCGTACACTTGCGGGCCGACGTAAGTTTTTGGACGCTGCTAAGCTGGGGAATAGGCAATTGGTGAAATTTTCATTTTTTTCTTTGATTTTAAGATAGTTTGCTATTTCAATATTTTTGTGTTGACAACTTGGCTTAGCCTCTATTTTGCAGAAAACAGACTCTGTTGAACATCGGCAAGAGGCAAAGGGTTGGTGATCCATCCTTAGGAGCCGGAACGACAATTTCATCGTGTCAACGGAGAGAAGCTCTAGAGAGAAAGCTGCAGTTGCTCAGACAAACTATCATGGAGCAACCACAGAATCCCACTCAATAGTGCGGCAGATAGTGCCCGAGGAATTAAGTGGCCAGGCCGGTTCGCGATGTGGCAATCCCACAAGCTAGCAATGTTACATCAAATATTCGCAAACCTGAGCCAGGAGGGAGGTTCGAGCTGAAAACAGAATATGGTGCAGTTGCTGCACACAAGGGAGCAGTTTGCATGTGTCTCTCACGAGACCCGCAACAACATCTTCAGAATTTTCTGAGATAAGTGACACTTACATCCCCGCTGGAGTGTCAACAGATTATGTCCGGCTTACACTTTTCCCATTTTCACTCTTGGAGATGCTAAGAGGTGCTTCGAAAGCTGAGCCACTAAACTCTATCACCTCATGGGATGATCTCATGAAAAGTTCTGATCCGATTCTTTCCCTCCGTAAAACAGCAAGGCTTAGAAGTCAAATTCTAGTTTCTTAAACAAAGGAAGGAGAGAATCTGTATCAAGCCTGGGAGAGGTTTAAATCATTGTTGAGGGACTGTCCTCATCACCATACCAAATGATGTGTTGGTGCACACTTTTTATAGAGGGTTTGGAACCTACACTGTACCTGCCAGATTCAGCAGCTGAGGCAGGCTTTAGAAAAGACTTATGAAGCACTGTATACTTTGCTTAATCGTATTTCGCAGGGAAATCCGGAGTGGAATGCGGACTCTTCTAAGGGAGGAGTAAGAAGTAGCCGGAGTCTTGGTGGATGGGTTTACAGCTATCGCTGCACAAATAGCTGCCTTGCAGAATCAGCGAACACCCACTGGCAATATGAACTTGAGCCAGTCTCAATCCCCATAATGCAAAGGCAACAGATTTGCGTGAAGTGTGCGGGAGCAATGAACACTACCGAGTGTTGTGGTTTAAATCCAGACTCGGTGAAGTTTGTTGGTAATGCACAAAGGAGCAATCACCAACAGTATGGGAATAGCTACAATCCTAACTGGAGGAATCACCCGAATTTCTCTTGGGGTAGCAACAACCATCAAGGGCAGAGTTCGGTCGGGGGATGCAGCTGGAATCAAGGAGGGCCACAGAACTATCAGGCACAATACAGAAATAATGCCCCTCCTCCACCACCATCACCCAGCGTTGAGGAGATGTTCAAGCAGCTGATAGCCAGCCAAGCTCAATTGCAGGCTGACCTATGTCAAATTGGCAGCCGATGTTAAAATATTCACTTGGCTACCAAGGCACTCGGAGTATCAATTTGGGCAATTTGCTGGAGCCCAGAACACCAGGCCTAGAGGAGGACTCCCAGTGACACAGATCCCAATCCCAAGCAGGTCAATGCAGGGACCACGAGTGATTGGCTTGCAGTTGAAGGAGGTTGAACCCGAAAGACCACCTCAACAGTCGGGAGTAACAGGTAAGGAGAGAGGGAGCACGATGAGAGGGGGAAACACAAGGAAGCGGAACCAGTTAGACCTCCACCCCTGCCCTCAACGATTAAGGAAGCACAAGGAGGAGGCGTGCCTCAAAAAGTTCATGGAGGTGCTCAACAGGTACACAACTTACTCTTGTTGATGTTTTATGTGGAGGCCTAAATATGCAAAGTACATAAGGACATCGGGCCAACAAAAGCAGGTTGACCGAATATGCCAAGGCGGGCTCCTTACAGAGGAATGCACTTCCCGGATACAAACCGGCTGCCTACGAAGTCAAAGATCCTCCAGAGCTTCACAATTAAGTTGACAATCGGGCAAAGTATCCGAGCTCGCGGTTTGTGTGATTTGGGAGCGAGTATTAACTTGATGCCAACTTCGGTATTCGGCAGCCAGGCTCCAGGGGATGCCCCACCTACAACAGTGGTTTTGCAGCTTGCAGACCGTTCCTTGGCAAGGCCAGACGGCATTGTGAGGACGTGCTAGTGCAAGTCGGCTCCCTAATCTTCCCGGTGGATTTTATTGTGCTGGACTTGCCGCACTCGGAAGTCCCATTTATTTTGGGACGACCTTTCTTGGCAACCGTGAAAGGCTTATAGTTGTAGCTGCAGGGCAGCTAACGATGCGTAAATAATGACAAGGTGGAGGTGTTCGATGTACAAGGCCCCAACTCGGCCGTGTACGAAGAACCCTGATCAACTTGCGTGAACAATCGAGTGCTGTTCAAGGCTTTGAACAAAGAGAGCTGAAGGGAGAGCCCCCTGATAGAGGCTTGATTGGGGTGGGACGTGTTGAGCAAACGTCCGTCACCCTAGGGGCAGAAATAGCTCAAATGACGTGTCGAGCCGAGACGGTAAACTAGGGCCGCGCGGGAGGCAACCCGAGAAATGTAATTGTAAACTGTACATATGAAAAAAAAAGAAGAAAAAAGAGATTTTCAATTTTTGTATTTTATATTTTTGTAGAATAGAGTGTAAATAGAAAATAGAAATATTGTAAGCTTCTCCAACTTGGAAATTCTAACCGATTTCATGTGATAAGATGTTGTACAGGTTGAACGGAGGGAAAAAGTACAAAGTGAATGCAAAAAGGAAAACGAGGTAAGAAAAATTTATTTTAAAGTGGCAAAACAGTGAGCCTGCTGATGGCCACCTGTGTCACGGAGGAGGGCGTCCGCATTACCCTCCGTGACACGCTTGAAGGCAAATCTGGAATTCTTTAAAAATTCCAGAGAGCCTGCGCGATGGTTTCGTGTGTCACGGAGGGCATGCTCCGCGTTACCCTCCGTGACACGTTGACGTTAATCGCGTTACCGGGCCACTGGGTCACCGGCTACCCGCGCGATTTTTCCATCCTTTTAAACCCCAAACCCCTCATTTCTCCTATGTTTCTCCTACCTCCGCGATAATACCCCCCAAAATCCCCTCCCCTCAACGTGTCACGGCATAAGGAGTACAATTTCTCAACTTTTCTGTCTTACCAATCAAAGGTATGTTCTTTGAACTCAACTTCACCTTTTAGCTAAAATTTTGATTTTAGCATGTTTAGGAAGAATCCATGCCCATGACAATAAATTGGAGCTTAAATACATTTGGGTTGTTGATTATTGTTGTTCGTAGCATCGTTGTGATCATATGAACTCGTTAATTGCGCTGCTTAATGAATTTTGTGCTAGATTGTGGTTAGGGTTGGATTGTGAAGTTGAAAGTTGAATTGAGGAGAGAAATTGTTTAAAAATTGTGGGTTGTGCATGTTGGGTGAATGTATTGTGTATGCTTATCGTGTATGCGTAACAAACGATGCAATTCTCGGGCACCAGTAAATTCCAAAACTTATCAAATTACATGAAAATCGGGGAATTGCTTAGTTGAGTTAGGGAGTATTCTTATTTTCTTGTTCTTCTTTAGCTGAATGCCATATAATGAAATGAGTATCGATAGTATGTTGGAATTAGAGGTACGAAGTCTGAGTAGTACATAAGGTTATGCTGTCGAATTTTAAGAAGGCACGAGGCGATTTTTGTTTGTTGCTATCTCTTTGTTTAGCTGTTCTTAGATTTTTATCTTTTGTAAATATGGAATAAATATGTTTCTGCCGCTTTGCATAATGTGAGCTAGAAACTAAGTGTGGGATGGCTGAGCCAAACCCAACCTTAGTCAAAAGCTCAATTGAAATCGACTCAACATGGGTACTGTCTGTTTTCTTGACAGAAACCATGTCTAGCAGGCAGGACAAAGGAAAGGGCGCATCAACATCAGGCGCCGGGAGAAAAGATTAAGGCTGGGAGCAAAGAGTCCCAAGAGCACCGGTAGTTCCACGCGGCCACCGCCGCCAATATGGAACAAGATGGGTGACGGAAGAGGGGAAGAAGTGGTACACCAAGCACAAGGAGAACAAATACTTCCCTGAGGAACATATTGCACGGGAACCATTGGCACAAGAGTTCCCCCCGATGGTGCAATGTAGATTGACGCTGCTGGGCTACGGTTCATTTTCGACGAGCCTGTGGAGTAAACCTCGCACTTAGTTCGGGATTCTACGCCAATTGGAACCCGACAGCTTGAGGAGTCACACCATCAAAATAAGGGGCCAATTGTCACATTGGAGCCTCACCACCTCAATGCTATCATAGGCGAATACATGCCCACGTATTCGACAAGCCTGAACATCACTCCACCTTATGCGGATATCAGACGCACATTATGTGGAGCCCGGTCTACGGCGCGTTGGAGCAGGCATAAGGAGAGGGGCTACCATCGACGCTGCCCTATGACGTATGTAACAGTGTGCCGAATATGGCTTAAGATCGTTTGCTCCTCGTTGATTCCGGGGCTGCACATGACAGATGTGACCAGGATCGTGTATGCTGGTATACGCCCTTATGAAAGGGCTGAGATCAATGTAGGGGCGGGGATCATTTCCGCCATGAAGAGGGCCCGACTGCATCAGGGGCACAGGTACGGATTCGGCGGCCTGTTGACGACGTTCCTGAGAGGCCTTGAGGTCGGTGAGGAGGCCCTAGATTACATCCCGCAGATGGAGTGTGCCATTGATGTCTGCTGAAACAAAGGCACCCGAAACCACTCATGGGCCTGTTCCTCACATTGGCCGAGCGACATGCTCGACGATCAGTATATGTCCCGCATGTTCGGGATGCGTATGCTCCAAATCCATGCATTGGCGGGAGACCTGGGCGACGAGGACGAGCTGTGGCAGCTCGACTTAGATTACCCTTTTGGCGAGAACGCCAGGGCACTATATCCGGTGGGCCCAGCTTTTGTGGAGCCTACAGACGAAGACGCCCCCATGGACGAGACACGTCATGCAGGATTCGACGTTGGGTCGGGAGAGGAGGATGACGGTGGAGACTCCGATATGGGGGACGAGGTGGCAGCACCTGATGAGGAAGTGGAATACTTTGACTGGATCAGAAAGCCACGAACCACCTTTTTATTTGTAATTGTAAGAACACTGGGACAGTGTTCGATTCTAAGTGTGGGGTGTGGGAGTAGTTAGGTGCTGAATTTGCCTTTTGTGTATATCATTGTATGTTCCTTGCTTTGTTGTCGTGTTTGTTTTAATTTGACTCTGTTTATTTGTATGTTCATCGATTGCGAATATATTGTTAGAAGTTGTTGTGTGTGCTGTGGAATGATGTTAGCCGGTATGTAAATAGCCTTGTCGAAATCATCGATAATTTTTCGAAATTTTTCGTAACTATTTTTCTTTTGGGTTTCTCGGAGTTTGTTTTGTTTCTTTTGCCGAGTATATCCCCATTGAACTGAAGTCGCAAATAGTGACCGTTCTATGATGGATGGATGATCACCGTCTCCAAGGGAAAGGTAGTCGATAGGGAGTAGTATAGTTCGTTTTATTTTTATTTTTAAATTTTTCTGTTAGTTAATTTTGATTTTTAGTTGGATTGCTGGTTGTATCCCATGCATGTTGCTATTCAATGGCCCCGACATCCTTGTTGCGTGTTGTACATAATAATTATATAGCAAAGATGATTCGTAGAAAGCATGCAAATTTCTGTACATATGTAAGACACTTGTGCCGTAGAATTTGATTCGGTGTGATTGAGGCTTAATTTTGAATTTGTGTATTAGCTGATTAAAGATTCTGTGAAGTCATCTTGAATCGAGCATGCATTGAGTGTATAGTGAGGAATTGGTTATTCCATGCTATTGTCGACTGCCTAGAACTTGCCTGTCGTGTGTACGAAACGGAATAAAGGGAAGTGTAGTGTAGGAAATGATGTAGATTTCTTTGTCAACCAAAAATTTTCTTTGTTTCTTTCTTTTTCATATCCACCTTGAAGATTAAACCCTAGTCAGTCTGAGCCTTTAACCTTGATAAATTTTTCTTTTCCGATTTTCCTTGTCAAAAGGGGGAAAGTGAACTAAGTGAGCCCCTTCTTTTCATGTTCCTAACCAAAATCGGAAGCTCTTAAGCTTAACAAGAAAAGTATAATTTTCCCCAGGTTGTTCAAAGAGTAAAGGGAGAAAAAAGAAAAGAGGGAAAGAAAGGAAAAAGATAAGAGTCAAGGGAGGAAATCGCCAGATTTGAAGGGAAGAAGGTTGTTTAACTCAATTGTCTCTTCGTTAGTCTGGTGTGTTAAAGTAAGGGGTGATAAATATAAAAATAAACTTCAAAGAGGAGGAGGAAGGAAGAAAATAATTCTGGAAGTTGATGGGATGTGTGAAAGTGCTTAAGGAAGCTGGTTAATATTATTGGTTAGCCCAGTATACTAGTTCCGTAGCTACATTACAACCTGTTAATTCCTACGTGATCTTACATCACGCATCCATATATTAGTGGAGTAATACACTAGAGGCAAGCTTTTGGCGGGTCATGACGCAATGCATGTGAATTCGCTTGGGAGAGTGAGTGAAATGGTGTGTACATATATACCCCGGGCATGGATTTCCTTAAAGTTCATGTGATTAAAACAGGGGAATCTCTCCTAGTGTTGTGGAGGGCACATGTTTGATGATAGAATACATTCGTGTCGGATATCTTGGTCAGCTAATATGCATGAGATTGCCGATATCGAGAGTCGATTCTTGTGCTAAAAGTCTTGATTTATTAAGTGTCGTTGAATAATGATGCTATGCATGTCTTTCTTGATGATTTGCTTCTAACATAATCGGTATGACCGTAGTTCGGATTGTCGAGCCTGAATAGCCATGAGGGGATATCACTGCATGAGTTGTAAGGAGTATTGTCTGAGGACGAAAAAGATTTTAAGTGTGGGGTAGGTGATAAGGGGCATATTTATATGCCAAATCGATACTCAAACGTATAACTTTAGTCTTGTTTGTCTAATAAATTGTGTACATTCTCATGTAAATTGTACGGAAGTGTGAATTTATACCAACCAACATGATTAGCGTTGTTTTGCAGGAAAACATGCTTTTGTTGATGAAAATGACATGTTGGAAGAAATCAAGGATGAACTTGGGAACGAGCAAGGAAGCGGATGGTGAAGCGAGGATTACAAGGGCTCCGCGATGGGCCGTGGCACGCTGCCATCGCGGAGGCGTTCTGCCTGGAATGGAAATTCCAAATAAATTCCAGTGAAGGTCCGCGATCAGGCCGTGCCACGTTGGAAGTGAATTATTCAGATGGTGCATTTCAGAGAGGGTCTGCAATTGCACCGTGGCACGTTTGCAGTGCTCCGCGATGCACGCCGTGCCACGTTGGTAGCAATTACCTGGGCGGACAATTTCCAGAGGCTTGGCAGTTTGCACCGTGTCACAGCGGCAGTGCTCCGCGATGCACGCCGTGACACGCTGTTTCCGTTATTCCGGGAAAAATTTATCCCTAGCATAAATAGAACAATTTAGGGGCATTTTCAATTATTCTGACTTGGTGGAGCAAGAACGTGGGTTACAGCAACATTGAGGACGAAATTTCTAGGGTTCTTTCTATCTCTTTCTTTCTTCCTTTCACTTGCTTGTATGATTAACACTTGTTTTAGGATGTTTAATCCACAAATGAGTGGCTAATTCTCTTTCTTGCTGAGGTTATGAACTTTGTGTGTTGGGTAAATGTAATTATTGAATTGCTGGTTTATTTTCTCTTCTTCCATGGTTGTTCTATTTAATTCTTGTTCCTACTACATTAATGTCTGGCCAATGTTAGTGTAAACTAAAAACTGGTTTCACCTGAGAGGGCAAGAAATTGGAAAGTTGTGAATTAATAGGATATGATCTGTTCTTGGTTTGGGAAAATTGGGAATTGTTTACCTTCGGGATAGAAATATACCCGAAAGTCGTATTAGTCATGTGTGGAAACCTGCTCTATGTTATGAACTTGAATTCCTTCTTATCACGAAAAATGTAGGTGGAAGGATTCATGATTCTAAGTTGGGTTAAATACGAGAGTTTTAATCCATAGGCAGTAGGTTCCGACTAGCAACCGGAGGAAAAGATAAAACCACGTAGAAATTAATAGCGTTCGTGTCTTCACATGTTCTTTGTAACTCAGCATGCTCTTATCCATTGTTTAGATTCAATTGTATAATTAGCTTAGTGTAGTATAAAAAGTATATTCTCAAAACAAATTATTTTTCGTTACTCTGTTGTCTTCACTGCTCTAGTTGTAGTAAATTAACGTTTAAAAGATTTCACCCCGTATTCCTGTCCTGTGGGTTCGACAATCCGGTTCTTCAAAAGAGCCACTTTATTACTTGTACGACCCACTTGCGGGCTCATCATTTACCCATAAGACGCAAATCTACGACAAAGGAGAGGTGCTGAAGCTACTCAAGGACTATGACATGAGGAACCCTTTACCATCCATACAAGGCTAATGTAGTAGCAAACACATTCTAGACTTCTCTATGGAGAGTGCGGCCTATGTGGATGAGGGAAGAAAGGAGCTCGTAAAGGATGCATCGACTTGAAAGGTTGGAGTTCGGTTGGTTGATTCGATCGATGGCGATGTTATAGTTCAAAATGGATCAGAACCTTCCTTGGTGACTGATGTAAAGCTACGCAAGACGAGACCCTATTTAGTTAAAGTTAAAGGAAGCTGTTCAAAATCGAAGGTAGAGGTCTTCCAAAGGGGGAGATGGCGTGCTTCGATACCAGCGTCACTATGTGTTTCGATATTGATGATTTGAGGAACCGAATGTTGCACGAGGCTCATGGATCCAGGCCCAATCCATCCAGGTGACACCAAAATGTACGTGACTTACGGGAAGTCCATTGGTGGAATGGCATGAAAAAGGATATTGCAGAATTTGTAGCTAAATGCTCAAACTTTGAGCAAGTAAAGGTTGAGTATTAGAGGCTAGGAGGTGTGCTTCGGGATATCAGTATTCCTACTTGGAAGTGGGAAGAAATCAATATGGACTTCATCACAGGGTTGCCTCGCACTCGTCGACAATATGACTCCATTTGGGTGGTTGTGGATAGGTTGACCAAAGCCGCTCATTTTCTGTCAGTCAAAATCATGGATCTGGAGGATTATGCAAATACATCCAAAAGCTAGTTCGGTTGCATGAAGTGCCATTGTCCATCATATTTGTAGATAAGGGCACCCAAATTACCTCGCCTTGGAGGCTTTTCAGAAAGGACTTGGTACTCTGTGTTAAGCTCAAGATTACATTTCACCCGCAAATGCATGGTCAAGCGGAGTGGAAAATCTATACTCAAGGACATATTGAGAGCATGTGTGATTGACTTCAACGGTAGTTGATGATCATTTGCCTCTTATCGAGTTTTCTTAAACAATAACAACTACCATTCCAGTATGTAGATGGGCCTCGCTTGAGGCTCCTAAGGGCAGAGATGTAGATCGCCTATTGGTTGTCCAGTTGGTGAAGCTGCAATGATAGGACCAGATGCCATCCATGAGGCTAGGATGAAAGTTCAGCTCATACGGGACAGGTTGAAAACAACTCAAATTCACCAAAAGTCCTATGCCGAAGTGAGAAGGAGAGAACCAGTTCAAGGTTGCTTACACTCTTTTGGGAACCCAATGACTGGTGACCTAGGAGTCAAAATGAGGGATGAAAACTGAAAAATTACAACAATTTTCAGGACGACGTGTGAGGTCAGTGGTGGGAGTGACCATGAGTCGGGAGGTGACCCGTAGGGCAAGGTTGGCAGGCTCAGATTGAGGAGGCCGGTGGTCATGACCACGGGGTCTTGGGTCAGACCTCACGACTCAAAAGGTCACCCATAGGTTGGAGGGTATGGTTGTTCAAGATTTTGGGCTGTAGGATTCATTTGGGTGTGACCACGAGTCATGTCAAACTACCTGATAATTCGTGGGGTGCCCTGAGGATTTTGGGCAGTGAGCATGACGAGTCCTGGCCACAAGTCGTGCCACCTGGCAACGACTCTTGAGGTCCCTCATGGGACTGACAACAAGAAATTTCTGCGTTTTTAGTAAGGATGTTTTCATAATTCCTAAATCCGTAAAACTTAAACTACGTCGTTTACTGTTAAATGGGCCTTACGTTAAGTTCATGCTAAGCCATATTCATGAATGCAAGAGAATAGAGAGAGATTAGAAGGGTGATTCAAGGTGTTCTTTCGCAATTCCTCTAAATTCCATCTTGGGCTAGAAAGGGAAGTTAAGAACTAGATAATCCCAAGTATGAAGGTCATCAATGGTGAATTCTTCCACACCCATGCTTCCATTTCCTACTCTATGATTTACTTAAAATTATCAAAAACTTATAGTTTTGTATTTGATTTAAATAAAAATCTAATGGATTTAATTATGCGTTTTGTGATTTTGAAATTTTATAATAATCTTAGATTTTATAATCTTTTGAGATTTAAATTGATTATAATATTATTGATTTTGATTTTCTAATTAATTGCTTAATATGTATGGCCCATGATGAATTGATTTATGATCTATTATCCCGTCGATATTCTTTGCTTGCTCAAATATGAATTATGTTTTAAATTATGAATTTTTTATTTTTTTTATTTTTTTTATTTTTTTTATTTTTTTTATTTTTTTTAGTTTTTTTATATTTTTTATTAATCATGATTATGTTTTTGGCCGACCACGGCTCCCGCTGTCATGGATAGATCACATATATTCAAGCATGTTTACGATTATCATGGATTTAACTAGCCCATAATCTCATGTATGTATTATTATGAGCACTATATATATGTTTTGGGAGTAGTATCAAACACCGAGTAGGTTCGGGGCTAAGGTTAAGCTCCCCTGATCTCTACGAACTACGTGCCACCTGCCTGGTATGTTACACCCTTTCATGTTCGTCCCTGACCCAAATGGCCCTTTCATGGTAGTATCAAACTTTCCTGGTTCTACCCTTGGACAGGTACGAACACCCTCCTGACTAGTTACAAGTCAGCCTCATGTGGGTCACAGTGTTACAGCACTTCCCACTTTTCCTCACGGTTTATGCATGTTATGATTATGTATGTTGGCTCAATTCATGTCAAGTAAAGCTTTTCTATTATGGTTATGCATTTGCGTTTATGTTACTAATGTTTTGAAAACCTTGAGCCGTATGGTATGTTATTATGATTTACGATACAAGCACGATTTCCTTCTCTTATGATCTTTTATGCAATTTATATTTTAAATGTTCGCTTTAATTACCTGTCATACTTAGTATTCCATGTACTGACCAGATATTTCTATGTCGTATTGTTTAATGATACAGGTCCTCATGCTCAGGCTCATCCTCACCCGTAGATAGTTTCAGATTCGCTCTCCGCGCTTTTGGTGAGTCCTCACATTCGAGGGATGTATGTTCATCCTTTTGGTGTTTTTTATTTCAATTTCTAGATGTTGGATTAGTTGGGGAGTTGTCCCACTCCATCTCCCTTTATGTTTAGAGGCTTATCAGACTTACAAGTTGTATTCAGCCGTATTATATAAGTCTTTTACTAATACTTCCTTGTCTGCGTTATGTTTACGTTCATATATAAGTAATTCTTCCGCTCATGTGATTGGATTATATGTAGCTCATGCCATGGGCGATTTGGTCTCGGATCTCCTTGTCCCATGTCTACGATCCGTGTATATTGGCCGACAAACTTGGTATCGTGAGCTATAGGTTTTGAAGTTCTAGGGAGTCTGAAAGCCGCATAAAGTAGAGTCTTTTTCATAGGTGTGAAGCACGCCACTTATGAAAAAGAAGCTACGAGACGTTTAGAAATGTTCCCTTTCTTTCATGATCTATGCTCATGCGATGAACGTCCTTGCTTCTAATTCTGCCTGCGTTTGCAGAATCATGCCCCACGTCGAGTAAATTCCATGAGAAACTGTAATGGCAATGACTAAGGCTCTGCTGATGGTGAGATCAGCTACCCACCTGTTCATGAGAGGAAAGCACGTATTTCAGAGCCAGCTGCCCGGCCATGCTGAGTTTAGGGCAGCGATTCAGATGCTGATACAGGCCACACCGCCCAGGTCCAAAATCAGACAGTGGTGCATTTCCTTCAGAATAGGAAATGCAGCGGCAGCTAGGCTGAGGGATTTCTTGAGGATGAGCTCCTTCGAGTTCACGGGCTCGCAAGGTGACGAGGATCCACAATGATTTTATAGAAGAGATTCTGAAAATCACCTGGTTATGGGAATGCATTGACTTGGACTCGTAATTGAAGCAAAGGAGGTAGCACATAAATGGTTTAAGAAATGGGAGGGATGCTAGGTAGTGGGTGCACGCCCGCTAGGTTAGGATGAGTTTCACACTGCATTCATGGATTGATTCTTCCCCTCGAGATGAGGAAGCCTGCTGGCCGGTTTGTGAATCTAAAGCAAGGTAATATGTCAGTCCAGGAATATGCATTGGAGTTCACCTGGCTATCTAAATATATGCGTTGGGTGGAGTTATGGTGGTTCAGCGGGCCTGGGTGTGAGAATTTTTGTGCATGGAGTAGCAGATTACTGGACAAGGATTGCCGGATCGCGCAGTTTCATCGGGACATTGATTTTCCCTGTATTGTATTGCATGCGTAGCAGATGGAGTTGGTCTATAGGAGGAAGAGAGAGGCCAAGAGGGCCAGGACCGAAAACTTCGGGGTTTCTTTTAGGCCAGGATAGGGGTGACCACGTTAGTGTTCCATCACAGTCCATTGCTCTAGCTTCATCATCGGCCAACACCATCCAGGTTCAGGGGAGACCATAGGAGCAGCAATTACAGGCTGAGGGATCATGGCATGATGCAGGTGGAGCGCACATTTCCAGTCTGTGCGAAGTGCGGCAAGAATCATCCCAGGAGATTCCTGGTCGGCGCAGATGCTTGCTACGGGTGTGGAAAACCCGGACACAGGATCATGTATTGCCCTGCAGCTAGTTCTACTGCTCCAGCAAGATGACCCCTCAGCAGGTTGCCTCCACTAGTTCAGCAGGTGATTAGCACCAAAACAGGTTTTATGCCCTAGTGCCTCGCCAGGAGCAGGAGGCTTCGCCAGATGTGGTCACGGGTATGTTGCAAGTCTTCCATATTGTTGTTTATGCTTTGTTAGATCCAAGAGCTACTTTGTCTTTTGTGACCCCTTAAATTGCTAGTAGTTTTGGAGTTAGTATTGAAATTCTATCAGAATCGTTTTCCGTATCTACTCTAGTCGGTGAATCAGTGGTAGCTAGGTAGGTATATAGAGGGTGTCCTATCACAATGTTGTATAAGTTTACCGCGTACTTAGTTGAGTTGGCCAAGACTGAATTTTGATATCATCTTAGGTATACAGATTGTTTGCATGTTATGTCATTTAATTATGAGGACCCGTGTGCAGTGGAATTTTGATTTTCGGGTGAATCAATTTTAGAATGGGTTGGTAATTCGCTGCGTCGGCCATCCGATTTATTCTCGCCATAAGTTGGTTCAGAAAAATGATTCAGTAAGGTTTGACAAAAAACACTCAGTTAGGTTAAGATGGGTAGAGTCTAGTATCCTGACTATTCAATCAGTTCCAGTGGTGTGTGAGTATCCAGAGGTTTTCCTTCATGATTTGCTAGGTGTTCCTGGGGAGAGAGAAATTGATTTTGGTATTGATCTATTGCCCGATACGCAGCCTATCTCCATTCCTCCTTATAGGATGACTCCAGCCGAGCTAAAAGAGTCAAAAGAATAGTTGAAGGACCATTTAGATAAGGGTTTCATTACACCGAGCGTTCCCATGGGGTGCATCAGTTCTCTTTGTTCGAAAGAAGGATGGGTCCTTTTGAATGTGGCTGATTATCGGCAAGCTGGAATAAGGTCACTGTCAGTACAGGTACCCCTTGCCCAGATTGATGATTTATTTGACCTACTCCGTGGTGCTGTATTTCTTGAAGATATCTAAGGTTTGGATATCATCAACTAAGAGTGCAGGAGGTGACATCCTAAAGACAGTCGAACCCGGTATGGCCATTATGAGTTTGTAGTTATGTCATTTGCACAAACCAATACCTCTTACCTTCTATGGATCTAATGAACAGGTGGTGTTCAAGGCATATTGCAAGTTTGTGATTTGTGTTCATTGATGACCATCCTTATATACTCCCGGAGCGAGGTGGAGCATACCACTCATTTGAGAATAGTGCTTCAGACCCTCAAGGATCGTTAGTTGTATGCCAAGTTTAGCAAGTGCGAGTTTTGGTTGAACTCGGTAGATTTTTTGGGCCATGTAGTATCAGGCGAGGGCATAACAGTGGATTCTCAGAAAATCGAGGAAGTGAAGAATTGGCCTAGACCGGTGAGTCCTCCATAAATTTTGAGCTTCTTTGCCTAGAAGGATACTACCGAAAATTTGTTGAGGGCTTTCATCAATTGCATCCTCATTGACCAGGTTGACTCAGAAAAAGATAAAGTTCCAATGGTCGGAGGCTTGTGAGGAAAGTTTTCAGGAATTGAAGACCCGACTCACTTCAGCACTTGTGTTGACTTTACTCGGGAGGGTACAAATGGCTTTGTGGTGTATTTGATGCTTCACGAGTTCGACTGGGTGCGTGCTGGGATGCATCATGGGAAGGTGATAGCATATGCCTCAAGACAGCTGAAAGTTCAATAAAAGAATCACCTGACCCATGATCTTGAGTTAGCCGCGGTGGTGTTTACTTGAAGATATGGAGGAATTACTTGTATGGGGTCCATGTAGACGTGTTCACGGATCACAAGAGCTTGGAATATGTGTTCATGAAGAAGGATCTAAATTCGGCAAAGGAGGTGGTTGGAGTTACTAAAGGACTATGATATGAGTGTTCTTTACCATCCGGGAAAGGCTAATGTGGTGGCAGATGCACTCAGTAGGCTCTCTATGGAGAGTGTCCCACGGGATGAGGGAAGGAAGGAGTTGGTGAAGGAGATCCACCGGCTTGCAAGGTTGGGAGTTTGATCGACTCGACTGATGGCGGCGTTTTTGTGTAGAATAGGTGAAAATCGTCCTGGTGGTTGATGTCACCCAAGCAAGATGAGGATCCAATTTTGAGGAAGCTGAAGGAAGCGGTGCAAAGTTGAAAGGTGAAGGTTTTCCCTAATGGGGAGATGGTGTGTTACGATACCAGGGTCTCCTATGTGTCCCAAACGTTGATGAATTGAGAGTCTGAATATTGCATGAGGCATATGGTACCAGATATTCTATCCATTCGGGATTTATGAAGATGTATCGGGACTTGCGAGAAATCTATTGGCGGGATGGTATGAAGAATGATATTGCAGAGTTCGTAGCCAAATTTCCAAACTGTCGCCAAGTGAAGGTCGAACATCAGCGCCGAGGTGTACTTCAGGATATTGACATTCCCATCTGGAAGTGGGAAGAGATTAATATGTATTTCATTACAGTCCTACCTGTACCAACACTATTACTCCATTTGGGTAGTGGTAGACAGGTTAACTAAGGCTGCACACTTTCTACCAGTCAAGACTGATTCAGCGGATGATTATGTAAAATTGTATATTCGGGAAATGGTTCGACTTCATGGAGTGCCCTTGTTCATTATCTTAGACCGAGGTACTCAGTTTACCTCCAGTTCTGGCGGTCTTTTCATAAGGGACTTGGGACTCAAGTCGCTCAATACAGCCTTTCATCCGCAAACGGATGGCAAAGCTGAGCAAACAATCCAGAATCTTGAGGACATGCTGAGGGCATGTGTTATGGATTTTAAAGGTAGGTGGGATGATCATTTGCCCTTAATCGAGTCTGCTTATACACAACTATCACCCAAAGATCAAAATGGTACCGTTTGAGGCTCTCTATGGGCGGAGGTGAAATCTCCCATCGGATGGTTTGAGGTTTGTAGCAGCTATGGACCTGTGCCAGATTCGGTTCAGGAGGTGATGGTGAAGGTTCAGTTGATAAGGAACCAAGCTTGAAAACTGCCTCGCAGTCGTCAAAATCATATGCTTGATGTGAGGAGAAGAGATTTGGAGTTTGAGGTGGACGATTGGGTATTTCTAAAGGTATCTCCCATGAAGGGAGTTATGTGGTTCAGAAAGAAAGGAAAACTTAGTCCCCGCTATGTTGGCCCCTACCGGGTTATGAGAAGCGTTTGTAAGGTAGCGTATGTTGGACTTGCCATTAGAGTTATCTTCTGTGCATCCCGTGTTTCCTATGTCGCCTTGAAAAAGTTTGAGTGATCTAGCTTTAGTAGTCCTGTGGACAGTGTTGGTGTAAAAGATGGCCTTAGTTATGAAGAAGTACCCATGGAAATATTATATCATCGAATTCATAAGCTAAGGAACAAATAAGTAGCTTCAGTTAAAGTATTATGGAGAAATCAACATGTTGAAGAAGCTACGTGGGAAGCCGAAGTGAATATGATGGCTGGGGATACCCACCTGTTCTCAACAATCAGTTTCAGTTTGAAATTTTTTTCCTAAATATTTAATCAGTTTTCATGTTCATGCTCACAAGTTTGTTTTGTGATATGGTAAAATGTATGTGATGTCTAAATTCAATTCAGTTATGTAGATCTTTCAGAGGTAGTCAATCCGCCAGTTTTCAACTTAAGAAAATTGAAAAGTCATACCAGATCTCAGGATGACCCGTGAGGTCGATCGGGAGTGACCACCAGTCGCAGGTGACTCATTCTCACTGCTGGCAAGCTCGGTTAGAGGAGTCACTAGTGTTGACCACGAGTCGTGGTCGGACTTCACTACTCGTGAGGTCACCCGTGGGTTGGAGGGTATGGTTGGTCAAGGTTTTGGGCAGTAGGGGTCATGGGTGGTGACCACGAGTCGTGGTCAGCCACCATGATTCGTGGGGTCCCCATGGGGTCCCCCAAGTGATTTTAGGTAGTGAGCATGATGGGGTCCTGACCACGAGTCGCCCCTGGCAACAACTCGTGAGGTCCCTCAGGGACTGGCAACCAGAAATTTCAGCATTTTTAGTAAGGGTATTTTTGTAATTCCTAAACTCCTAAAGCCTAAACTACGTCGTGTTAAGGTCTGAATGAGTTCTTTTACAAGCTAAGTCTATGTTAAGCCTCATCTATATGCAAGAGAATAGAGAGGAGATTAGAAGGTGATTCAAGGTGTTCTTCTCAATTCCTCTAAATTCCATATTGGGCTAGAAGGAGTTAAGAACCGTATAATCCTGTGCATGGCTTTTAATGGTGAATTCTTCCACACCCATGCTCCTATTCTATGATTTACTTAAAATTTATCAAAAAACTCATGGGGTTTTGTATTTGATTTAAATAAAATCTAATGATTTAATTATGGGTTTTGTGATTTTGAAATATTATCATAATCTATGGGTTTTGATTATCTTTGAGATTTAAATTGGATTATAACATTTCTCGATTTTACTTCAAGCAATTGCTTTATATATTCCCCATGATGAATCCTGATTTATGATCTATTATCCTATCGATGTTTTTTACGAGCCCAATATGAGGTGTTTTAATTATGAATTCATTATAGATTACCCATTATGATTTTATGAAATTCAGTTATACATGATCTATAAGTATGTATGAATCTTAGTAATCATGATTTATGTTTTTGGCCGACTCACGGGCCTCATGTCATGGCTTGATCACATATGTCTCAACATGTTTACGATTATCAAGATTTAATCTGTTCACAGACTCATGTATGTATTATTATGACAATCTATATATATATGTTTTGGGAGTAGTATCGAACACCAAGTAGGTTCTCGAGCTCAAAGTTGGGTCTCCGAATCTCATGAACTACGTGCCACTGTAGGTATGTTGGGACCCTTTCATGTTCGTCCCTAGCCCAAATAGCCCCTTTCATGGTGGGTGGCCACAACATGCTTTCATGTCCTACCTTGGTATACGGACATCCCAACTAGGGTTACAAGTCGGGCTTCATGTGTGCTCATATAATGGTATGTTGTTAAAAGAATTTCACTTTTCCTCTTACGGTTTATGCATGTTATGATTATGTATGTTGGCTCAAGTCATGTCAAGTAAAGCTTTTCTATTATTGTTATGATTATGTTTATGTTACTAATGTTTTGAAAACCTTGAGCCTTATGATATTTTATTACTTACGATATGAGCATGATGTCCTACTCTTACGACTACTTGAGGAATCTCTTATATATTTTAATTGTCCATTTTACTTACCTTCATACTCAGTACATTCCACGTACTAACCGCATACTTTCTATGCTATATCATTTCATGATACAAGTTCCAATTCTTAGGCTCATCCTCACCTGTAGATAGTTTCAGATTCGCTCTCCGCGCTTTTGGTGAGTCACAGTGTTTCGAGGGATATATGTTCATCCTTTATGTTTTTTATTACAATTCTAGATGTTGGATTAGTTGGGGAGTTATCCACTCAATCTTCCCTTCATGTTTAGAGAGGTTGGTCAGACTGTGTTGT
Organism: Datura stramonium; assembly: GCA_018107945.1. Lineage (NCBI taxonomy): Eukaryota > Viridiplantae > Streptophyta > Magnoliopsida > Solanales > Solanaceae > Datura > Datura stramonium. Next base: position 46,254 of record JACEIK010006374.1, read on the forward strand.
ATTCAGCCATATTTTATAAGTCTTGACTGATACTTTGGTTATGATATGTTTACGTTCATATATGTTAAGTCTTCCGCTCATGTGATTGGACTAGATGTATGCTCATGCCATGGGTCAACTTGGGTCTCTCGCCTTTGTCCCGTGTCTACGATCTGGGTGTACGTTTGGGTCGTGACAGAAGTGGATGATTGGGTGTTTCTGAAGGTGTCTCCCATGACAGGAGTGATGCGGTTGGAAATAAAGGAAAACTCAACCCTCGTTATGTTGTCCCCTACCAGATTATGAAACGGGTTGGCAAGGTGGCATAGGAATTTGACTTTCCCTCAAAATTATCTTCTGTGCGTCCTGTATTCCATGTATCGCTCTTAAAGAAGTGTTTGTGTGATCTAGCTCTAGTTTTCCCGGTGGATAGTGTTGGTGTGACAGATAGCCTTAGTTATGAAAAGGTTCCGGTGGAAATACATGATCATCATTTTCGAAGGCTAAGGAACAAGGAATTAGCTTCAACCAAAGCTATGGAGGAATCAACAAGTTAGTGGAGCTATGTGGAAGCAAAAGTAGACATGATGGCAAGATACCCACATTTATTCTCTACCGGCTCAGTTCCAACTTGAGGTATCAGTTTTTCCCTAAAACTCTATTTAGTATTCATTTTCAGTTCACGTGCCCCAGCTTATTTCATGTATATGGATATATATATGATTCATGAATTCAGTTCATCCATGTAGTATGAATTAGAGTTGTTATTCCGTTAGTTTTTCAGCTTGAATGATCAGTATTTGAGTAGGATGATTGCACTTCTCTATTTTTTGTATGTTTTCCTCATTCGAGGAAGAATATTTCCAACGGGGAGATATTGTATACCTCAGAAGTTCCCAAGACTAGACTCGGGATTTAAAACTGGAAGTTAGCAGAAATCTCGACAAACATCATAGCACGGGTCATGTAACGGGTCGTTGATTCAACAACGATCCGTAGGGAGTGCTTGTGGTGTGGTTCAGCAGGGCCGAAGTGGAGTAATGGTTCAAGAAACACCCATGGTTTGGCTATCGCGAATCATTGTTAAGGTCGTGACTAGTCCTTAGCCTAGAGAAAGCAACGGGTCGTAGGACGACTCATTGTGAGCAGGCCAGATCATGGTGAGAAACCATGGGAAAGAGTAGAAAGGTTCCCAGTCAAAGTGATGGAAGGAAACTCCTGAGTCGTTGGAAGAAAGCACGAGTCGGTATGGCTCGTGGGAAGGCCTGTGTGCAGTTGTTAGGGATATAATAGAGGATACAACGAACCGCCGTTTCGATGTAACGACTCTCATTCTGTTGAGTCGTGTGATGGAATCTGAGAAGTGAGGTTTGGGCCGTGGAAGCAACGGATGGATACCACGAGTCGTGGTATCCAGGCACGACCCGTTGGATAGGTCGTTGTCCTCGCCAGTGAGAATTTTAGGAAATTCATTAAGGGTATTTTCATCATTCCTAAGTCCACGGGGTCCTAAACTACGTTGTTTAAGGCTCAAAATGCAGTGTTTTATGAGGGAAAATCTATCCTAGGCTCATTCATATCCATGCATGCATATTGAAGGGGTTTAGGAGGTGATCAACTAAGAGTTCTTCAAGCTTTCCTTCAATCCTTCATTGGTCTTTTCAAGGAGTGGTAAAAAATCAAATCTTCCCTAAGTATGCAGGGTTATGAATGGGTGAATCTGAACACACCTATGCCCAATATCTCTAAATCATGAAATTTCTATATTGATTTTATGGGGTTTTAACCCAATGCATGACATTCCAAATTCTCTACATGGGTATGATTTAAATGGAGTTTTTATTATTGAATTATGATTGAAGGGCAAGTTTTACATTGTTTTCATTAAAATCATGTTTCAAGCATTATGAATTTAAAATGCCCATTCATGAGAAGTTTATGAAAGAAATATTTATGATGAATGTTCATGTATGATTAAATATCGAAGGATGAAAAGCATGTTTTATAGTTACCCATGTTTATAATCATGTTTTTTATGAATTGAGTATTTTCAAGCATGTTAAAGCTGGGAAATTCCCACATGTGCAAGTATGATTTATGATATGGATTTCATGGTGGATCGATTTATGATGTTGGCCGATTAATGGGCCCTTGATTCATGGATAAACATGTATGTAAATGGGGATCAGGTGGATGTTAAATGTTTATTTGTCCGTGAATATATGCATGATCTTTATGATTTACGTACGAGCCTAATGTGCATGTTTTTGGGAATATGCCCAGCACTGGAGTAGCCCAACATTCAAGGACTACGCGGTGTCTCATAACTACGTGCATTCGTAGGTTCATGTTGATGGCCATAAATGTTACGATCCCCTTTCATGATATCATACACGTCCCTTGCCTGGAAAGCCTGGGACGACTCGGCCCACTTGAGTGAGATAGTTGGGGCATCATGTAAGTCTCTACCATGATGGTGTCGGTATGACGCAGTCCTCCCATTGTTCCTACATGCTCTATACATTGTAATGTTTATGTTTTGGCTCAAGTTACGATTTATAAAGTTTCTCTTACAACTGTGATAATGAATGGATTACGAATGTCTTGAAAACCTTGGGCCTTATGTTGCATTATAATATTCTACTCTTAGATCTAATCTTATGAACTTTTGCGTGTTTTAAATTTTTGTTTTATTTACCTTGGATACTAGGTACATTCCACGTACTAATTGCATACTCTATGCTGTATCATTTCATGATACAGGCTCTGATCTTCAGACCCAGCACCGTCATTAGCTCATTCTAGGAGTTAGCATCCAGCTCAGTGGTGAGTCCTCATTTTTCAAGGACTAGTTTATGTTAGTTATCTCTTTACGTTCAGTTTTCAAACTTGTCGGGTTAGTTGGGGTATTTTCCCATCAACCCATCTGATATGTTAGAGACTTTCAGACTATGTGTAGTATTCAACCTGTCATGTATGAGTGTATTTCAGACAATGACCTGCATCATTGTTGAAGGGAAAAATCATCCAGAAAGGCACAAGTGTATCTGAGAAGCTCAAGGGTATTTTTGGATAGCTTTTGACGTGCCCGCAAGTGTACGGGTCGTGCAAGTAATATAGTGGCTCTTTTAAGAACCGGATTATCGAACCCAAGGGACTGGACCCATTCCTCTAACTATACATTTATAGTGTGAATCTTAAATATCTAAAGTGTTGGTTATAGACATTTCGTTTGAAGAATTTAAGTCTAAGTTTGGGTCAACGAAATATTCTGAAAGTGCCTTAGGAGCAACATAGGGTTAAAACCGATTAGTCATGCGATAATAAGATTTGCAATGGAATGAGCATGGAACTACAATTGTTATTTCACATAATTATAATCGCATGTTTGCGGTCTTTCGAGCCTCTTAACACGGCAATCTAGCCTCACTCGCATCTTCTTCTTAGTGAGCGAGAAGTTTAATTTTCTAGTCGCGACAATCAATTATGTTGTGGTTTACGGGAAACGATTAGGGACTTTCGTACGTCTAACCATTTAACGCAACTCAGCCGCACACCTACTTCTTTGAGTGGTGATGTGACATCCCAAGTTGGTCTTTCATAACCCCGTGTGTCAACCAAGCAAGGTGTTAGGTATATTTCTATCCAAACACGGAACCTCTCCCGAGATTACTTCATGCTCCCCTACATTCTCATGTCCTGACCTAGGTAATGCCTTCTCAAGCTATTTCCCAAGCTAACAATATGCTTTATGGTGATCAATCATAAAAACAACCAACAAATCAGAATGCAAGACGAAAACAACAATCAATAACTCAATTCCAAAACAATCATAGAATTACAATCATAATTCATGTCTTCAGTCCCTAGAGGAAGGGTTCTGCCATTCATGTTAGTAAAACTACGTTAATCGGATTCCTAATCTACTATTAATCTACCCTAACTACATACTTACATGAGATTGGTAGATGAGAAGGGAATTTGATGAACCCTAGGTGAGTTCTCCCACTTCTCCCTTCACTCCTATGCAGTTTTTCTTAATAAAATCGTGACCAAATGAAAATAAGAGCTAAGGGTCCTATTTATAGTAAATGGAGAACGTGCATAATTTGGCCTATCGTGGAACGGCTCCGTGTCATGGAGGTATCGAGCACTGCCTCCGGGTGACATTGAGGCAACACAAAAGCTCACTGGAATTCAATCCGGAAATCGGCCTTGGCAGCTTGTTGCCACGATGGCAACGTGGCACGTTGCTTGGGCAGCGCGTCACACACTTGTGGTCGCGGAGTCCTCCGTGGCACGCTGCCAACGCACAGGGGGCTGTCTTGGGCAGCCTGCCTGCCGTGGCACTTCGCCGACGCGCCGGTGGGCTGTTTTGGGCCTCTTCTTTGCCGACGTTCGCGTGTTGATTCCTTCTCCAAGCCTTACCTACCAATTCATGAATTAGCTCTCAAAAGTCATCAAAAACCTACAAAACAAAGGCTAATCATGTTGGTTAGCAATATCTTCACTTTTATATAAAATCACATGAAAATGTATCAAATAGCTTAGACAACACGACTCAATTTGGCTATAAAGCGATCATTGGACCTATATTATTTCCTGTGATCACAACCTCACACTTAAAGTCTGCCTGTCCTCGAACAACCTGTTACATCTCATGCATATGGAGAATTTCACATAACTAATTTAGCAAGTTAATTCAAACTACGACTATAATGATTACGTAAGATACAAGTTAAAAATAGAACAATCTATGAAATACAACTATGTTAAGACTTCTTAACCTCAAGAATCGACTCTCAATTTGAGCAAACTCATGTCAATCAACTGATTAAGAAATCCCACATGAATTATATCCTTCATTAAACATGTGCCCTCACGGGAAGAGAGTTACCCAATCACACGCAAAAACAATTTGCCATCACAACATGTGGGTATATAAAAAGAATTACACTACTCACAAAGAATTCATATGCTTCATGTCATGACCCATAAGCTTGCTCCTTAGTGTTTTACTCCACTAATTTAAGGATGTATGAATGTAAGATCAAGTAGGACTTTGTCGGTTGTAATGCAACTCAGGTACAGGTAGGTACTATTATGGCCAGTAATAGTGACTATCTTCCCTAAGCGCTTTTAATACATCACGCCCCATTGCGAACTTCCCTTCCCTTACTTCACCTTTTTATCCTTGATGGTTTTCTTTTTCCTTTTTTGTTTCCCACTTTATTTAGGCACTTTTGACTTGTCAGTAAGGAGCTCTACACAATTCTTCATTACTTTGTTTTCTTACTCCTTAACAATAATCAACCATTTTCACACAAGTGCACCTTGACCTTTTCTCAGTCTCTAACTTATGGCCATTTTCATTCTCCTCCTTTACTCTTTCGCATTTTCTTCTTCAAGCCGTTTAGAGCTTTGGGTTAAATTCAAGGTTAATGGTTAAACGGATTAAGCTTATGTTGCAGCTATCAAAGAATAGGCTCAAGGCTCAACGGGGGCTAACTAGGATTAATTTTTCAAGGTAGGTAAAACGAGGGATAAAATTGGGTTCATTCAAAGAAATGCCTAAATCATCTCCGTGCTAAATTCATCCTTCATTCCGCTTCATACACACACCAGGCAAGTTCTAGACAATCCACAATAGCATAGAATACTCAAAATTACACTCACTGCACATGCTCAATTCAAGACACATTCAGCAGACTCTTACTCAGCCAATCACAAGAATTCAAAATTAAGCTTCAATTATATTGAGTCAAATTCAAGAGCCTAAGTGTCTCAAACAAAGTTATAAACTGGCATGCTTCCAATACGGAACATACTTGCCTCTCACAATCATATACAGCACATAACAAGAACATCAAGCATCAATTAGCTATGGTTTCAAACCCGAATCTATCGACTAATTTTCTCAAGACGGTCGTCATCCATTCGTCGTCGGAAACAGTCCTCATCGGTGACTAAACATTACAAAGCAAGACAACAAGAAAATAAAAATAAAAATTTTATTCTTCGGTTCAAACACCCCCATCGGAAAAGAACCGAAAAGAAACCAACGTGATGAATCATGCTTGACTGGCTACAGATTTTTCAAATTTTTCTCATTTTTCCAAACAAGCATTACATTCGCCAACAATTTGTTAAGCACAAAATTTTGAAATTTCCTGAAATTTCCCTCACCCTAATACTTAAATCATGCTATGTCCCCATAGCATCAAATTAACACTTTAAGAGGGTGAGAAATACTCCTGAGGCCTTTAGGCCCGGCTAGTAGCATGTTTTCCACAATTGCACGAGCGGGTGGTCGACTCCGCCTCCTTTTCCATACTTCCTGTGCTTCCTCCTCTGAGGGTACTCAGACTTCCCCTCCACCTGTGCCTAACTTTCCACCAAAAACACAAACAAACAAATTAAAATAACAAATCAAAACAAAAAAATCAAAATTACTAAGTACCTGAGGTACCCTTGCTGCCTCCCAAGCAGCGCTTTATTTTTACGCCGTGGCACGACGTGACCGCCCCTTTTCTAGGGCATCTCATACCTGGGTTCTCTTTCGAGAACCATCTCCTTTTCTTTTGCTGTCGAGAGGAAACAGCCTCCACTTGTTCCTCCCTTCAACTTCTTCTCAATTTGAAGCCCTTTTTATCAGACTTCAAGAACACTTGATATTGCCTTGGCCGCACCAGGACTCTCCACCCCACACTTATCCTCTGCCAACACACTAACTTGACAAAGGTTTCTGTAGTGTGCCGATGGGTTTAGCTCTTGGTAGACCCGGAAGATTTCTTCTTCATCCCCGACCTCTTTTTCAGGGTCCCTTCTTCAAATCAATCACCGCTCCTCCTAAGTGGGGCCAATGAATGGTCGCCCCAAGATTAGGGGTACCTGGTCAACCTGAAAATCTAAAACAATAAAATCAGCAGGTATAATAAATTTACCTACTTTGGATGAGAAGGTCCTCTATGATTCCGTCAGGTGACACTCGCGACTTGTCAGCAGCTGCAACACATCAACCTTGTCGGTCTCGGTCTTCCAACCCCAAGGTGTTGAATAAGGATAGGGGCATTAGGTTAACTACGCCCTAAATCACACAAAGCTCGGAGCACTTCAGCTTTACCAATTTGTATGGGAGGGTAAAACCTGGGGTCTTTGTTTTTGGCATTTTGCTCAACACCCTGTGACTGCACTCCCCAGTCAGTGCTACAGTCTGGACATCCACCAATCTAACTTTAATTCGTATCACGTCCTTCAAGTATTTAGCATACGGGCCTCTCAAAAGACATCAATAAGAGGCAATTTATGTGGAAGTTCTTTTGAAAGTCTCTGAAGAACTTTTGAAACATTCTTCTCCTGCTCTTTTTTAGTCTCTGAGGGAAGGGTAGTGGTGGTCAGCAGTTGGCCGCAATGAAGGTTGTGCATTTTGTTGCCCAGCACTCTGATTTACTCCAATATCGGTGGGCGGTCTTGGTCTTACCAACTCCGGCTGCACCTCTTTTCTCAACTCTCTAGGCATTGCATCAGCTAAATTTGCCTTCACTTCTAAGATCGATGGCATTGATCTGCGGGGTTAGGATCTCAAGGCCGCTTGGAACCTTGCGGCCTCATATTTGAGCAGCTGCTATTTGACCCACTTGCTTTTCAAGATTGCGGCGTGCGTTTGCTGATTCACAAGTCTCTGTTGCCATCCTCGCCTGATTTTCAATCGATTCTGGGTCTCCATAATTCTCTGCAGTGTCTCCTCAATGCGGTCACTACTATGCCCATCAATCTGTCTATTCTACGATACCGATGTTGTTGAGGTTGTACAAAATTTCGTTTGATTTCCACCCCAAGAAGAATTCGGGTGGCCCTGCCAATTTCTTACAGCTGTTTCCAAAATTCTGATTCCCCAGTGCACACATTCCCAACAAAATTGACTCGATTCCGGATTGGCTCCACAAGACTTCCGCATTATGCCCATTATTACCACAAATTTCACCAACTCGAGCTTGCTGAACCGCACACCCGGCCCCGGTAAGTTGGTGCATACTCAGTTTATTGAACTGAGTCAACATTGATGTTGAAACGTTAATCTGTGCTGCCAAGGCATTCAAACCCTCTCGCTTCTGTCAACCCCGATCTCTTCCTTCCCGCCCTCTTGATGTTCACGTACCACTGATTTCCTTGTGCAATTCTCGTTCAACAAAGTGTACAACTCATCATACGTCTTTTCCAAAGGCTTGCCCACCCGCTGCAGAGTCTAGTAATATTTTTTGTATGTGGGTCTAGACTTTCTACAAAGGTATGGGCCAGCACTTCATTTGATTGCTGATGATGGGGACAGTCTTTCAACAATGACTTGAATCTTTCCCAAGCCATATACAAGTTCTCATCGTGCTTCTGCTTGAAATCAGTATCTCATTTCTCAACTTTGCAGTTTTGCCTGAAGGAAAAATCTGATAAGGAACTTTCTAGCCAAGTCATCCCATGAAGTAATGGAGTTCTAGGTGGTCAGCCTTCAGCCACTTTTTCGCCTCAACAATGAAAATGGGAAGAGGGTTAAGCGGACATAATCTGTGGACACGCCGGTGGGGGACAAACGTGTCGCGATTCAAGAAAGCTCTGTAAGTGAAGCAAGCTGTAGTCCTCATGTGCCATTCCAGTGAATCACCATTCACTAGAATGTAACAGCTGCACCATATTCTGTTTAAGCTCAAAGTTTCCTCCAGTTCGGTTTACGGATACTAGAGGGGTCACATTTTGTCGCTAGTGGCGGCCACTTTGCGAACTGGTCTAGCTGCCATTAATGCCGATAACAGTTGTACTTGTCCTGCGGGTGGTTGTTGTTGTACCTTTTCTTGAAGTCTCTTCAACTTTGCTCAGAGCCATTCTCCTGGGTAAATGGATTTGACGCTCTGTTCAAGCAACGGTTCCACAAGCTCTATTTCTAGCCAGCTCGGCAGGACAACCTGTCACCTGCAAATAGACAAACTAAGACCAAGTTCTCAACACTTAAGGAAAATTTAAAATCCCACAAAATAGATAAATTATCAAAACTTCGCCGAGTCCCCGCAACGGCGCTAAAACTTGACGTGCTCCGCAAGTGTACGGCGCAGCAATATAGTGGCTCTTTTTAAGAACCGGATTATCGAACCTAAGGACTGGACCCATTCCTCTAACTATCCATTTATAGTGTGAATCTTAAATATCTAAAGTGTTGGTTATAGACATTTCGGTTGAAGAGTATTTAAGTCTAAGTTTGGGTCAACGAAATATTCTGAAAGTGCCTTAGGAGCAACATAGGGTTAAAACCGATTAGTCATGCGATAATAAGATTTGCAATGGAATGAGCATGGAACTACCAATTGTTATTTCAACAGTAATGCACTGCATGTTCATGGTCTTTCGAGCCTCTAAACACCCACAGTAATCTAGCCTCACTGCATCTTAGTGAGCGAGGAGTTTAATTTTCTAGTCGCGGGCAATCAATTATGTTGTGGTTTACGGGAAACGATTAGGGGATTTTTGCATGTCAATCCAGTTTAACGCAACTCGTAGCCGCACACCTACTTCTTGAGTGGTGAGACAATCCCAAGTTGGTCTTTCATAACCCCCGTGTCAATCCAAGCAAGGTGTTAGGTATATTTCTATCCAAACACGGAACCTCTCCCGAGATTACTTCATGCTCCCACATTCTCATGTCCTGACCTAGGTAATGCCTTCTCAAGCTATTTCCCAAGCTAACAATATGCTTTTATGGTGATCAATCATTAAAACAACCAACAAATCAGAATGCAAGACGAAAACAACAATCAATAACTCAATCTCCAAAACAATATCATAGAATTACAATCATAATTCATGTCTTCAACTCCTAGAGGAAGGGTTCTTGCCATTCATGCTAGTAAAACTACGTTAATCTACTCCTAATCTACTATTAATCTACTCCTAACTACATACTTACATGAGATTGGTAGATGAGAAGGAATTTGATGAACCCTAGGTGAGTTCACTCTCCTCTCTTACTCCTATGCAGTTTTTCTGAATAAAATCGTGACCAAATGAAAATAAGAGCTAAGGGTCCTATTTATAGTAAATGGAGAACCTGCATAATTTGGCCCGTCATGGAACGGTTCGCGTCACGGAGTGTATCGTGGTTACCGCCTCCGTGACACGGAGGCATCGCGAAAGCTCACTGGAATTCAACCCGAAATCGGCCCGCAGCTTGTTGCCGCGATGGCAACGGCACGCTGCTTGGGCAGCGCGCCACACACTTGTGGTCGCGGAGCCTCCCCTGCCGTGGCACGCTGCCAACGCACAGGGGGCTGTCTGGGCAGCCTGCCTGCCTTGGCACTTCGCCGACGCGCCGGTGGGCTGTTTTGGGCCTCCTCTTTGCCGACGTTCGCGTGTTGATTCCTTCTCCAAGCCTTACTTCACCAATTCATGAATTAGCTCCTCAAAAGTCATCAAAAACCTACAAACAAAGGCTAATCATGTTGGTTAGCACATATCCTCACTTTTATATAAAATCACATGAAAATGTATCAAATAGCCTAGACAACACGACTAATTTAAGTTATAAAGCGCATGGACCTATGTTATTTCCCGTGATCACAACCCCACACTTAAAGTCTTGTTCGTCCTCGAACAACCTGTTACATCTCATGCATATGGAGAATTTCACATACCACTAGCAAATAATTCAAACTACGACTATAATGATTACGTAAGATACAAGTTAAAAATAGAACAGTATGCTATGAAGGAACATAAGACTAACCTCAAGAATCGACTCTCAATTTGAGCAAACTCATGTCAATCAACTGATTAAGAAATCCCACATGAATTATATCCTTCATTAAACATGTGCCATCACGGAAAGAGAGTTACCCAATTTCACACGCAAAAACACTTTACATCAAACATGTGTGGGTATATAAAAAGAATTACACTCACTCTTCACAAAGAATTCATATGCTTCATGTCATGACCTATAAGCTTATGCCCTTAGTATGTACTCCCACCACCTCTAAGGACAAGAATGTAAGATCAAGTAGGACTGTCGGTTGTACGCACCTGTGTACAGGTAGGCCTATGGCCAGTAGTGACTATCTTTCCTAAGCGCTTTTAATACATCACGCCTCATGGAGAACTTCCTTCCCTTACTTCACCTTTTATCCTTGATGGTTTTCTTTTTCCTCTTTGTTTCCTTTAATTTAGGCACTTTTGACTCTTCAGTAAGGAGCTCTATGAATAATTTTTTCATTACTTCTTGTTTTCTTACTCCTTAACAATAATCAACCATTTTACAATAAGTGCACCTTTGACCTTTTCTCAACTTCTACAATTGCTACTTTCTTTGTATTTCTTTTTTGGCCTCCCTACCTCTTGACTTTCTGTGATTTTTCTTCTTCAAGCGCTTAAGAGCTTGTAATAAATTCAAGGTTAATGAAAGAAACGGATTAAGCTTATGTTGCAAAATGACAAAGAATAGGCTCAAGGCTCAACGGGGCTAACTAGGACACTTTTCAAGGTAGGTAAAACGAGGGATAAAAATTGGGTTCATTCAAAGAAATGCCTAAATCATCTCCACAATTCACATCCTTCATTTCGCTTCCACACACACCAGTGCCTTGTGGATAATCCAATATAGCATAGAATACTCAAAATTACACTCACTGCACATGCTCAATTCAAGACACATTCAGCAGACTCTTACTCAGCTAATCACAAGAATTCAAAATTAAGCTTCAATTATATTGAGTCAAATTCAAGAGCCTAAGTGTCTCAAACAAAGTTATAAACTGGCATGCTTCAATACCTACCGAACATACTTGCCTTCTCACAATCATATACACAAGACATACGAATGTATCAAGCATCAATTAGCTATGGTTTCAAAAACCTGACATCTATCGACTACCCTTCTCAAGACGGTCGTCATCCATTCGTCGTCGGAAACAGTCCCTAACGATGACTAAAACATTATGTACAGACAACAAGAAAAAATAAAAATATTAAAATTTTATTCTTCGGTTCAAACACCCCCATCGGAAAAGAACCGAAAAGAAAACCAACGGGTGATGAATTCATGCTTGACTCACAAAGATTTTTCAAATTTTTCATTTTTCCAAACAAGCATTACATTCACCAAATAATTTGTTAAGCACAAAATTTTGAAATTTCCGAAATTTCCCTCACCCCACACTTAAATCATGCTATGTCCCCATAGCATCAAATTAACATTTTAAGAGGGCGAGAAATACTCCCTGAGGCCTTTAGGCCCGGCTAGTAGCGCTTCCATAAATTGCCGAGCGGGTGGTCGACCCCACACTTCTCCTTTTCCATGCTTCCTAGCTTCCTCCTCTGAGGGTACTCAGACTTCCCTCCACCCAGCCTAACTTTCCACCAAAAACACAAACAAACAAATTAAAATAACAAAATCAAAACAGAAAAATCAAAATTACTAAGTGTACCCGAGGTACCCTTGGGTTGCTCCGGCAAGCCACTTATTTTACGTCGTGGCACGACGTGGACTGTTCCTTTCAGGGCATCTCATACCTGGGTTCTCTTCGATCCATCTCCTTTTCTTTTTTTGCTGTCGAGAGGAAAATTAGCCTCCACTCTGTTCCTCCCTTTCTCCAACTTCTTCTCAATTTGAAGCCCTTTATCGACTTGGGTTGAACACTTGATACTGCCTTTGACCGTGCACCTGTGGACTCCTCCACCCCACACTTATCCTCTGCCAACACACTAACTTGACAAAGGTTTCTGTAGTGTGCCGATGGGTTTAGCTCTGGTAGACCCGAAGATTTCTTCATCCTCGACCTCATTTTCGTGTGGTCCCTTCTCTCAAATCAATCACCGTTTCTCCGGTGGCCAAGAAATGGCCGTCCAAGATTAAGTGTACCTGGTCATCAACCTGAAAATCTAAAATAATAAAATCAGCAGGTATAATAAATTTACCTAATGGATGAGAAGGTCCTCTATGATTCCGTCAGGTGACACTGCGACTTGTCAGCCAGCTGCAACATCAACCTTGTCGGTCTTCGGTCTTCCCAACCCCAAGGTGTTGGATAAGGATATGGGGTATTAGGTTAACTGCTGCCCCTAAATCACACAAAGCTCAAGTTTCAGCTTTACCAATTTGTATGGGGAGGGTAGCCCCGGGGTCTTTGAGCTTGGCATTTTGCTCAACACTCCTGTGACTGCACGTCTCAGTCAGTGCTACAGTCTGGACATCCACCAATCTAACTTTGTTCGCCATCACGTCCTTCAAGTATTTAGCATTTGGGTATTCCTCAAGACATCAATAAGAGGCAAATTTATGTGAAGTTCTTTGAAAGTCTCAGAGAACTTTTTGAAACATTCTATCCTCCTTGCCTTTTAGTCTCTGAGGGAAGGGTAGTGGTGTCGTTGTGTTGGCTGCAATTAGTTGGTTGAGTGACTTTTTGTTGCCCAAGACTCTGATTTACTCCACACGGTGGGCGGTCCTGGTCTTACCTAACCCGGCTGCACCTCTTTTCAACTCTCTTGAGGCATTGCATCAGCTAACTGTCTTCCACTTCTAAGACTGATGGCATTGATCTGCCGGGGTTAGGATTCGCGCTTTGCAATCTCTTGCGGCCTCATGTTTTGAGCAGCTGCTATTTGACCCACTTGCTTTTCAAGATTGCGGGTGGCTACTTGCTGATTCATTAAGTCTGTTGCCATCCTCGCCTTGATTTTCCGCTAACTGATTCTGGGTCTCCATAATTTTCTGCAGTGTCTCCTCAATGCGGCTGCTACTATGCCCTCAATCCGTCTATTCCGCTGATACTGATGTTGTTGAGGTTGCATAAAAATTTCTGCTTTGATTTCCACCCCAAAAAGAATTTGGGTGGCCCTGTCAATTTCTGTTGGAGTTGTTTCCAAAATTCTGATTCCCAGCACATTCCCAACAAAATTGACTGATTCAAGATTGTATCCACAAGATTCTGTATTATGCCCATTATTACATACAAATTTCACACCAACTCGGAGCTTGTTGAACTGCATTAACCTGGCCCTGGTGTTGGTGCATACTCAGTTTATTGAACTGAGTCAACATTTGATGTTGAAACGAAGCTAACCGTGCTGCCAAGGCATTCAAACCTCTCGCTCTGGCCAACCCCGATCTTCTTTCTGCTCCCTCTTGATGATTCGCTGTACCACTCTGGATTTCCTTTAGCAATTCTGTTCAACAAAGTGTACAACTCATCATACGTCTTCTCCAAGGCTTGCCACCCGATGCAGAGTCTAGTAGTATTTTTGTGTGTGGGTCCAGACATTATACAAAGGTATGGGCCAGCACTTCATTTGATTGCTGGTGATGGGGACAGTCTCAACAATGACTTGAATCTTTCCCAAGCCATATACACGTTCTCATCAGGCTTCTGCTTGAAACTGAGTATCTCACTTCTCAACTTTGCAGTTTTGCCTGAAGGAAAAAAATCTGATAAGGAACTTTCTAGCCAAGTCATCCCATGAAGTAATGGAGTTCGGTGGCTCAGCCTCAGCCACTTTTTCGCCTCTCCCAACAATGAAAATGTGGTAAGAGGTTGGGCGGACATAATCTGTGTGTGGACACGCCGGTGGGGACAAACGTGTCGCTTATCTCAAGAAAGCTCTGTAAGTGCTGGTGCGGGTCCTCATGTGCCATTCCAGTGAACTGACCACTAGAATGTTACAGCTGCACCATATTCTGTTTAAGCTCAAAAGTTTCCTCCGTGCTCCGGCCTACGGATACTAGAGGTCACATTTGTCGCTAGTGGGATGGCTACTTCGCGAACTGGTCTAGCTGCCATTAATGCCGATAACAGCGTTGTACTTGTCCTGCGGGTGGTTGCTGTTGTACCTTTTCTTGAAGTCTCTTCAACTTTTGCCTAGAGCTATTCTCCTTTGCAAATGGATTTGACGCTCAGGTCTTCAAGCAACGGCCCACAAGCTCTCTATTTCTAGCCAGCTCGGCAGGACAACCTGCACCTGCAAATAGACAAACTAAGACCAAGTTTCTCAACACTTAAGGAAAATTTAAAATCCCACAAAATAGATAAATTATCAAAATCTCGCCGAGTCCCCGGCAACGGCGCGCAAAAACTGACGTGCCCGCAAGTGTACGGGTCGTGCAAGTAATATAGTGGCTCTTTTTAAGAACCGGATTATCGTACCCAAGGGACTGGACCCATTCCTCTAACTATCCATTTATAGTGTGAATCTTAAATATCTAAAGTGTTGGTTATAGATATTTTCGGTTGAAGAGTATTTAAGTCTAAGTTTGGGTCAACGAAATATTCTGAAAGTGCCTTGGAGCAACATAGTTAAAACCGATTAGTCATGCGATAATAAGATTTGCAATGGAATGAGCATGAACTACAATTGTTATTTCACATAATTATAATCGCATGTTCATGGTCTTTCGAGCCTCTAAACATGGGCAAATCTAGCCTCACTGCATCTTAGTGAGCGAGGAGTTTAATTCTCTAGTCGTGCAAATCTCAATTATGTTGTGGCTTACGGGAAACGATTAGGACTTACGTTCAACCATTTAACGCAGAACTCAGCCGCACACCTACTTCTTCGAGTGGTGATGTGACATCCCAAGTTGGTCTTTCATAACCCCGTGTGTCAACCAAGCAAGGTGTTAGGTATATTTCTATCCAAACACGGAACCTCTCCCGAGATTACTTCATGCTCCCTGCCAGGACTCATGTCCTGACCTAGGTAATGCCTTCAAGCTATTTCCAAGCTAACAATAAAAGTTTTTTTTATGGTGATCAATCATAAAAACAACCAACAAATCAGAATGCAAGACGAAAACAACAATCAATAACTCAATTCCAAAACAATATCATAGAATTGTTACCCCCAATCTATGGCTTCAACTCCTAGAGGAAGGGTTCTTGCCATTCATGTTAGTAAAACTACGTTAATCTACTCCTAATCTACTATTAATCTACTCCTAACTACATACTTACATGAGATTGGTAGATGAGAAGGGTCTTGATGAACCCTAGGTGAGTTCTCCCACTTCTCCCTTCACTCCTCTGCAGTTTTTCTGAATAATAAAATCGTGACCAATGAGGGTAAAATAAGAGCTAAGGGTCCTATTTATAGTAAATGGAGAACGTGCATAATTTGGCCTGTCGTGGAACGGCTCCGTGTCACGGAGTGTATCGTGGAGCACTGCCCCGTGACACGGAGGCATCGCGAAAGCTCACCGGAATTCAACCCGAAATCGGCCTTGGCAGCTTGTTGCGATGGCACGTGGGCACGCTGCTTGGGCAGCGCGTCACACACTTGTGGTCGCGGAGTCCTCTGCCGGCACGCTGCCAACGACAGGGGGCTGTCTTGGGCAGCCTGCCGTGGCACATCACACGCGCCGGTGGGCTGTTTTGGGCCTCCTCTTTGCCGACGTTCGCGTGTTGATTCCTTCTCCAAGCCTTACTTCACCAATTCATGAATTAGCTCTCAAAAGTCATCAAAAACCTACAAAACAAAGGCTAATCATGTTGGTTAGCACATATCCTCACTTATATAAAAATCACATGAAAATGTATCAAATAGCCTAGACAACACGACTAATTTAAGCTATAAAGCGTAACACGGACCTATATTATTTCCTGTGATCACAACCCCACACTTAAAGTCTTGTTCGTCTCAACAACCTGTTACATCTCATGCATATGGAGAATTTCACATAACTCATTTAGCAAGATAATTCAAACTACGACTATAATGATTACGTAAGATACAAGTTAAAAATAGAACAATCTATGAAATACAACTATGTTAAGACTTAACCTCAAGAATCGACTCTCAATTTAAGCAAACTCATGACAATCAACTGATTAAGAAATCCCACATGAATTATATCTCATTAAACATGTGCCCTCACGGAAAGAGAGTTACCCAATCACACGCAAAAAACAATTTTACATCACAACATGTGTGGGTATATAAAAGAATTACACTCACTCTCACAAAGAATTCACATGCTTCATGTCATGACCTATAAGCTTGCCCTTAGTGTTTTACTCCCTAATTTAAGGATGTATGAATGTAAGATCAAGTAGGACTTTGTCGGTTGTAACGTAACTCAGTAAAGGTAGGTACAATTCAGGCCAGTAATAGTGACTATCTTTCCTAAGCGCTTTAATACATCACGCCCTCCATGGAGAACTTCCCTTCCCCTTACTTCACCTTTTTATCCTTGATGGTTTTCTTTTCCTCTGTTTCATTTAGGCACTTTGACTTGTCAGTAAGGAGCTCTATGAATAATTTTTCATTACTTTGTTTTCTTACTCCTTAACAATAATCAACCATTTTCACACAAGTGCACTTTTGACCTTTTCTCAACTTCTACAACTTGCTACTTTTCATTTCTTTTCACTCTCCTCACTCCTTTACTCTTTCAGATTTTTCTTCTTCAAGCGCTTAGGAGCTTTGGGTTAAATTCAAGGTTAATGAAAGAAAAGGATTAAGCTTATGTTGCAGTTTAATAAAGAATAGGCTCAAGGCTCAACGGGCTAACTAGGATTAATTTTCATGTAGGTAAAACGAGGGTGATAAAATTGGGTTCATTCAAAGAAATGCCTAAATCATCTCCTACAATTCACATCCTTCCTTCATTTCTGCTTCATACACACAATTGTGTTCTAGACAATCCACAACAGTATAGAATACTAAAACCTTTCACTCACCGCACATGCTCAATTCAAGACACATTCAGCAGACTCTACTCAATCTAATCACAAGAATTCAAAATTAAGTTTCAATTATATTGAGTCAAATTCAAGAGCCTAGCGTCTCAAACAAAGTTATACTTGCATGCTTCAATACTGAACATACTTGCCTCTCACAATCATATACAGCACATAACAAGAAAATCAAGCATCAATTAGCTATGGTTTCAAAAACCCGATACCTATCGACTAATTTTCCTCAAGACGCCGTCATCCATCCATCGTTTGAAACAGTCCCTCACTATGACTAAAACATTATGTACAGACAACAAGAAAAAATAAAAATAAAAATTTTATTCTTCGGTTCAAACACCCCCACTGAAAAAGAACCGAAAAGAAAAACCAACGGGTGATGAATTCATGCTTGACTCACAGATTTTTCAAATTTTTCTCATTTTTCCAAACAAGCATTACATTCACCAACAATTTGTTAAGCACAAAATTTGAAATTTCTGAAATTTCCTCACCCCACATCTTCTAAATCCTATGCCATGTCCCCATAGCATCAAATTAACATTTCAAGAGGGTGAGAAATAGCTCCCCGAGGCCTTTAGGCCCAAGCCAGTAGCATAGCCACAAAATTGCACGAGCGGGTAGTCGACCCCACACTTCTCCTTTTCCATGCTTCCTAGCTTCTCCTGAGGGTACTCAGACTTCTCCACCTGTGCCTAACTTTCCACCAAGAACACAAACAAACAAATTAAAATAACAAAATCAAAACAGAAAAACAAAACATTGGCAAATTCTGAGGTACCTTGGGTGCCTCCCAAGCAGTGCCTTATTTTATGTCGTATTGATGACTGCCCCTTTTCAGGGCATCCTCATACCTGGGTTCTCTTCGAGAACCATCTCCTTTTCTTGCTGTCGAGAGGAAACAGCCTCCACTGCTCCTCCCTTTCTCCAACTTCTTCTCACTTTGACGCCCTTTATCAGACTTGGGCTGGACACTTGATATATCCTTTGACCGTGCACCTGTGGACTCCTCCACCCCACACTTATCCTCTGCCAACACACTAACTTGACAAAGGTTTCTGTAGTGTCAAGGGTTTAGCTCTTGTTGTATCTGAAGATTTCTTCTTCATCCTCGACCCTCATTTTCAGGGTCCCTTCTTTCAAATCAATCACCGCTTCTCCGGTGGCCAAGAATGGCCGTCCCAAGATTAGGGGTACTTGGTCATCAACCTGAAAATCTAAACAATAAAATCAGCAGGTATAATAAATTTACCTACTTTGATGAGAAGGTCCTCTATGATTCCGTCAGGTGACACTGCGACTTGTCACCACTCGCAACATCAACCTTTTGTCGGTCTCGGTCTTCCCAACCCCAAGGTGTGTTGAATAAGGATAAGGGCATTAGGTTAACTGCTGCCCCTAAATCACACAAAGATCGGAGCACTTCAGCTTTACCAATTTGTATGGGGAGGGTAAAACTCCTGAGGTCTTTGAGCTGGCATTTTGCTCAACACCCTCGTGATCGCACCTCGCCGGCTACAGTCTGGACAATTCCAATTAATCTAACTTTGTTCGCCATCACGTCCTTCAAGTATTTAGCATATTTTGGGCATTCCCTGCAAGACATCAATAAGAGGCAAATTTATGGAAGTTCTTTGAAAGTCTCAGAGAACTTTTTGAAACATTCTTCCTCCTTGCTCTTTAGTCTCTCGAGGGAAGGGTAGTGGTGGTCGTTGTGCTGGCTGCAATGAAGGTTGTGCATTTTGTGTCCAGCACGGATTTAATTCAATATCGGGGCGGTCCTGGTCTTACCAACTCCAGCTGCACTCTTTTCTCAATCCCTAGGCATTGCATCACAACTGCCTTCCACTTCTAAGACTGATGGCATTGATCTTTGCCGGGGGTTAGATCTGCGTCGCTTGGTAACTTCCCTTGCGGCCTCATATTTGAGCAGCTGCTATTTGACCCACTTGTTTTCAAGATTGCGGGTGGCTACTTGCTGATTCATTAAGTCTCAAGGCCATCCTTGCCTGATTTTCTGCTAACTGATTCTGGGTCTCCATAATTTTCTGCAGTGTCTCCCTCAATGCGGCTGCTACTATGCCCATCAATCTGTCTATTCTGCTGATACTGATGTTGTTGAGGTTGCATAAAATTCTGCTTTTGATTTCCACCCCAAAAAGAATTTGGGTGGCCCTGCCAATTTCTGTTGGAGTTGTTTCCAAAATTCTGATTCCATGTGCACACATTCCCAACAAAATTGACTGATTCCGGATTGGCTCCACAAGATTCTGCATTATGCCCATTATTACCATTGTGGCTCACCAACTCGGAGCTTGCCGAACTCAGACACCTCGGCCTCGGTGTTGGCATACTCAGTTGTTGAACTCAGTCAACATTTGATGTTGGAAACGAAGCTAACTGTGCTGTGAAGGCATTCAAACCTCTGCTTCTGTCAACCCTGATCTTCTTCCTGCCCCTTGTGATTCGCTGTACCACTCTGGATTTCCTTGTGCAATTGTAACAAAGTGTACAACTCATCATACGTCTCTTCCAAGGCTTGCCCACCCGCTGCAGAGTCTAGTAATATTTTTGTATGTGGGTCTAGACTTTCTACAAAGGTATGGGCCAGCACTTCATTTGATTGCTGATGATGGGGACAGTCTCTCAACAATGACTTGAATCTTTCCCAAGCCATATACAAGTTCTCATCAGGCTTCTGCTTGAAACCGAGTATCTCACTTCTCAACTTTGCAGTTTTGCCTGAAGGAAAAATCTGATAAGGAACTTTCTAGCCAAGTCATCCCATGAAGTAATGGAGTTCGGTGGCTCAGCCTTCAGCCACTTTTTTTCCTCTCCCAACAATGAAAATGGGAAGAGGGTTAAGCGGGACATAATTCGTGGACACGGCAGGGACAAACGTGTCGCTTATCTCAAGAAAGCTCTGTAAGTGCTGCTGCGGGTCCTCATGTGCCGTTCCAGTGAACTGACCACTAGAATGTTACAACTGCACCATTCTGTTTAGTTTCAAAGTTTCCCAGGCTCCGGTTTACGGATACTAGAGGTCACATTTGTCGCTAGTGGGATGGCCACTTCGCGAACTGGTCTAGCTGCCATTAATGCCGATAACAGTTGTACTTGTCCCGCGGGTGGTTGTTTGTACCTTTCTTGAAGTCTCCTCAACTTTTGCTCTAGAGCTATTCTCCTTGCAAATGGATTTGACGTTCAGGTTCAAGCAACGGTTCCACAAGCTCTCTATTTCTAGCGCCGGCACAACTCGCACCTCTAAATAGACAAACTAAGACCAAGTTCTCAACACTTAAGGAAAATTTGAAAAATCCTACAAAAATAGATAAATTATCAAAACTTCGCCGAGTCCCTCGGCAATGGCGCCAAAATTTGACGTCGCCTGCAAGTGTACGGCCGTGGTAAGTAATATAGTGGCTCTTTTTAAAGAACCGGATTATCAAACCCAAGGATCGGACTCATTCTCTAACTATCTTATTTATAGTGTGAATCTTAAAACATCAAAGTGTTAGTTATAGACATTTTCGTTTGAAGAGTATTTAAGTCTATGTTTGGGTCAACGAAATATTCTGAAAGTGCCTCTAGAGCAACATAGGTTAAAACCGGGATTAATCATGATAAATAAGATTTGCAATGGAATGAGCATGGAACTACAATTGTTATTTCACATAATTATAATCGCATGTTCATGGTCTTTCGAGCCTCTAAACACGGCAATCTAGCCTCACTGCATCTTAGTGAGCGAGGAGTTTAATTTCTCTAGTCGCGGGCAATCATTATGTTGTGGTTTACGGGAAACGATTAGGGACTTTCGTACGTCTAACCATTTAATGCAACTCAGCCGCACACTTTACTTCTTCGAGTGGTGATGTGACATCCCGCTGGTCTTTCATAACCCCGTGTGTCAACCAAGCAAGGTGTTAGGTATATTTCTATCCAACCACGGAACCTCTCCCGAGATTACTTCATGCTCCCTACATGTCCTGACCTAGGTAATGCCTTCTCAAGCTATTTCCTGAGTTAACAATATGCTTTATGGTGATCAATCATAAACAACCAACAAATCAGAATGCAAGACGAAAACAAATAATCAATAACTCAATTCCAAAACAATATCATAGAATTACAATCATAATTCATGGCTTCAACCCAGAGGAAGGGTTCTTGCCATTCATGTTAGTAAAACTACGTTAATCTACTCCTAATCTACTATTAATCTACTCCTAACTACATACTTACATGAGATTGGTAGAGATGAGAAGGGAATTTGATGAACCCTAGGTGAGTTCTCCCCCACTCTCCCTTCACTCCTATGCAGTTTTTTCTGAATAAAATCGTGACCAAATGGAAATAAGAGCTAAGGGTCCTATTTATAGTAAATGGAGAACCTGCATAATTTGGCCTGTCGTGGAACGGCTCCGTGTCACGGAGGTCAGGAGCACCGCCTCCGACACGGAGGCATCGCGAAAGCTCACCGAATTAAACCCGGAAATCGGCCTTGGCAGCTTGTTGCCGCGATGGTACGTGGCACGCTGCTTGGGCAGCGTCACACACTTGTGGTCGTGGAGCTTCGCCGTGGTAACGCCAATCAATGTGGGCGCGGGTCTTGGGCAGCCTGCCCGGCACTTCGCCAACGCGCCGGTGGGCTGTTTCAATTTCCTTTGCCGACGTGTTCGCGTGTTGATTCCTTCTCCAAGCCTTACTTCACCAATTCATGAATTAGCTCCTCAAAAGTCATCAAAAACCTACAAAACAAAGGCCAATCATGTTGGTTACTATCCTCACCTTTATATAAAACGAAAGAAATGTATCAAATAGCCTAAAAGCACGACTAATTTAAGTTATAAAGCGCATCACGGGACTATATTATTTCCCGTGATCACAACCCCACACTTAAAGTCTTGTTCATATCCTCGAATCTGTTACATCTCATGGCATATGGAGAATTTCACATAACTAATTTAGCAAGTTAATTCAAACTACGACTATAATGATTACGTAAGATACAAGCTTAAAATAGAACATGCTATGAAATACAACTATGTTAAGATTTCTAACCTCAAGAATCGACTCTCACTTTAAGGCTAAAACTCATGTCAATCAACTCGATTAAGAAATCCCACATGAATTATATCCTTCATTAAACATGTGCTCTCACGGAAAGAGAGTTACCCAATTTCACACGCAAAAACAATTTTTACATCACAACATGTGTGGGTATATAAAAAGAATTACACTCACTCACAAAGAATTCATATGCTTCATGTCATGACCATAAGCTTGCCCTTAGTGTTTACTCACTAATTTAAGGATGTATGAATGTAAGATCAAGTAGGACTTGTCGGTTGTAACGTACTCAGGTACAGGTAGGTACTATTATGGTCATAATAGTGATCATTTTCCTAAGCGCTTTTAATACATCACGCCCTCATGGAGAACTTCCCTTCCCCTTACTTCACCTTTTATCTCTTGATGGTTTTCTTTTTCCTCTTTTTGTTTCCTTTATTTAGTACCTTGACTTGTCAAGAAGGAGCCTCTATGAATAATTTTTCTATTACTTTGTTTTCTTACTCCTAACAACAATCAACCATTACATTGCGTACCTTGACCTTTCTCAACTTCTACAACTTACACTTTTCATTTTTTCATTCCTCACTCCTTTACTCTTTCAGATTTTCTTCAAGCGCTAAGAGCTTCGGCCAAATTCAAGGTTACTGAAAGAAACGGATTAAGCTATTGTTAGAGCACAAAGAATAGCTCAAGGCTCAACGGGGCTAACTAGATTAATTTTCAAGGTAGGTAAAACGAGGGATAAAAATTGGGTTCATTCAAAGAAATGCCTAAATCATCTCCTACAATTCACATCCTTCATTCCGCTTCATACACACACCAGGCAAGTTCTAGACAATCCACAATAGCATAGAATACACAAGAAATATTACACTCACTGCACATGCTCAATTCAAGACACATTCAGCAGACTCTTACTCAGCTAATCACAAGAATTAAAATTAAGCTTCAATTATATTGAGTCAAATTCAAGATTTAAGTGTCTCAAACAGTTATACACTTGCATGCTTCAATACTGAACATACTTGCCTCTCACAATCATATACAGCACATAACAAGAACACTGTTAACACTAGCTATGGTTTCAAAAACCCGACATCTATCGACTAATTTTCCTCAAGACGGTCGTCATCCATTCCATCGTCGGGAACAGTCCCTCACTATGACTAAAACATTATGTACAGACAAGAAAAATAAAAATAAAAATTTTATTCTTCGGTTCAAATACCCCCCATCGAAAAGAACCGAAAAGAAAACCAACGGGTGATGAATCTTGGCTGACTCACACAGATTTTTCAAATTTTTCTCATTTTTTCCAAACAAGCATTATCTACACCAACAATTTGTTACACAAAATTTTGAAATTTCTGGAATTTCCTCACCCACATTTTATAAATCATGCTATGTCCTCATAGCATCAAATTAACCTTTCCAAGAGGGTGAGAAATACCCCTGAGGCCTTTTTTAGCCTGGCTAGTAGCATGTTTTCCACAATTGTACGAGCGGGTAGTCGACCCCACACTTCTCCTTTCCATGCTTCCTAGCTCTCCCTCTCTGAGGGTACTCAGACTTCCCCTCCACCCGTGCGCCTAACTTTCCACCAAAAACACAAACAAACAAATTAAAAATAACAAAATCAAAACAGAAAAATCAAAATTACTAAGTGTACTTGAGGTACCTGGGTTGCCTCCCAAGCAGTGTTTCATTTTATTGCCGTGGCACGACGCGACTGCCCTTTCAGGGCATCCTCATACCTGGTTCTCTTTCGAGAACCATCTTCCTTTCTTTTGCTGTCGAGAGGAAACAGCCTCCACTCTGTTCCTCCTCTTCTCCAACTCTTCTCAATTTGAAGCCTTATCAGACTTGGGTTGAACACTCGACATTGCCTTTTGGTCATGCAACTGTGGACTCCTCCACCCCACACTTATCCTCTGCCAACACACTAACTTGACAAAGGTTTCTGTAGTGTGCCGATGGGTTTAGCTCTTGGTAGACCCGGAAGATTTCTTCTTCATCCTCGACCTCATTTTCAGGGTCCTCTCTCAATCAATCACCGCTCTCCGGTGGCCAAGAATGGCCGTCCCAAGATTAGGGTACCGGTCATCAACCTCAAAAATCTGTAATAATAAAATCAGTATAATAAATTTACCTACTTTGATGAGAACCTATGATTCCGTCAGGTGACACTCGCGACTTGTCAGCCAGCTGCAACATCAACCTTGTCGGTCTTGGTTCTAACCTCCTAAGGTGTTGAAGGATATGGCATTAACTGCTGCCTCTAAATCACACAAAAGCTCGTAGCACCTCAGCTTTACCAATTTGTATGGGGAGGTAAAACTCCCGGGGTCTTTGAGCTTCTTTGGCATTTTGCTCAACACTCCTGTGAGACTGCACGTCTCAGTCAGTGCTACAGTCTGGACATCCACTAATCTTAACTTGTTCTCGCCATCACGCCCTTCAAGTATTTAGCATACTTAAGCATTTCCTGCAAGACATCAATAAGAGGCAATTTATGAAGTTCTTTGAAAGTCTCAAAGAACTTTTGAAACATTCTTCCTCCTTGCCTTTTTAGTCTCTGAGGGAAGGTAGTGGTGGTCGTTGTGCTGGCCGCACGAAGGTTGTGTGATTTTGTTACCCAAAGACTCGAGTTTACTCCAATATCGGTGGGCGGTCTTGGTCTTACCAACTCCGGCTGCAACTTTTCACATCTCTAGGCATTGCATCAGCTAACTGTCTTCCACTTAAGATTGATGGCATTTGATCTGCTGGGGTTAGATCTGCGCGTTTGCAATCTCTGTGGCCTCATGTTTGAGCAGCTGCTATTTGACCCACTTGCTTTTCACGATTGCAGTATTACTTGTTGATTCATTAAGCTCCGTTGCCATCTCGCTCGATTTTCTGCTAACTGATTGTGGGTCTCCATGATTTTCTGCGTGGTACTTTCACGCGTTGCTACTATGCTCATCAACTGCTGACACCCATTGACAATGATGTTGTTGAGGTTGCATAAAATTTCGCTTTGATTTCCACCCCAAAAAGAATTTGGGTGGCCCTGTCAATTTCTGTTGAGTTGTTTCAAAATTTGATTCCTGTGCACATTCCCAACAAAATTGACTGATTCCGGATTGGCTCCACAAGATTCTCGATTATGCCCATTATTACCACAAATTTCACACTCAACTGGAGCTTGCTGAACTGCATTAACTGGCTCCCAGGGATGAGTACTCAGTTTATTGAACTGAGTCAACATTTGATGTTGAAACGAAGCTAACTGTGCTGCCAAGGTATTCAAACCCTCTGCTTCTGTCAACCCTGATCTTCTTCCTGCCCTCTTGAGACGCTGTACCACTTGGATTTCAGCAATTCTGTTCAACAGTGTACAACTCATCATAATGCTTTTCCAAGGCTTGCCCACCCGCTGCAGAGTCTAGTAATATTTTTTGTATGTGGGTTCAGACTTTCTACAAAGGTATGCGCCAAAGACTTCATTTGATTGCTGATGATGGGGACAGTCTCTCCACAATGACTTGAATCTTTCCCAAGCCATATACAAGTTCTCATCAGGCTTCGCTTGAAACTGGAGTATCTCACTTCTCAACTTTTGCAGTTTTGCCTGAAGGAAAAAAATCTGATAAGGAACTTTCTAGCCAAGTCATCCCATGAAGTAATGGAGTTCGGTGGCTCAGCCTTTAGCCACTTTTTTGCCTCTCCCAACAATGAAAATGGGAAGAGGGTTAAGCGAACATAATCTGTGGACACGCCGGTGGGGGACAAATGCTGTCGCTGGTATTCAAGAAAGCTCAGGCGTGTTGCTAAGGGTCCTCATGTGCTATTCAAAGAACTGACTAATTGTGGGAATGTAACAGCTGCACTATATTCTGTTTAAGTTTCAAAGTTTCCTCCAGGCTCGTTTGATGGATACTAGAGGTGCTCACATTTGTCGCTAGTGGATGGGCTACTGTAACTGGTTCAGCCGCCATTAATGCCGATAACAGTTGTAATTTGAAGAGTTCCCGCTGGTGGTTGTTGTTGTACCTTTTCTTGAAGTCTCTTCAACTTTTGCTCTAGAGCTATTCTCCTTTGCAAATGGATTTGACGTTCAGGTTCAAGCAACGGCCCACAAGCTCTCTATTTCTAGCTACTCGGCAGGACAACCTGCACCTGCAAATAGACAAACTAAGACCAAGTTCTCAACACTTAAGGAAAATTTAAAAATCCTACAAAAATAGATAAATTATCAAAATCTCGCTTTGAGTCCCCGGCAATGGCGCCAAAACTTGACGCCCGCAAGTGTACGGGTCGCAGTAATATAGTGGCTCTTTAAGAACCGATTATCGAACCCAAGGGACTGGACCCATTCCTCTAACTATCCATTTATAGTGTGAATCTTAAATATCTAGCGTTGGTTATGGCATTATTTTCGTTTGAAGAGTATTTAAGTCTAAGTTTGGGTCAACGAAATATTCTGAAAGTATTTTAGGGAGTAAGATAGGTTAAAACCGGGATTAATCATGGATAATATGATTTGCATGGAATGAGCATGGAACTACAATTGTTATTTCACATAATTATAATCGCATGTTCATGGTCTTTCGAGCCTCTAAACACGGCAATCTAACCTCACTGCATCTTAGTGAGTTGAGGAGCTAATTCTAGTCGCGGCATCACTATGTTAGAAGCGATGGGAAACGATTAGGGGACTCCTGCATTGCCTAACCATTTAACGCAATCATTGTACACCTACTTTTCGAGGGTGATGTGACATCCCAAGTTGGTCTTTCATAACCCCGTGTGTCAACCAAGCAAGGTGTTAGGTATATTTCTATCCAAACACGGAACTTCTCCCGAGATTACTTCATGCTCCCCACATTCTCATGTCCTGACCTAGGTAATGCCTTTCAAGCTATTTCCCAAGCTAACAATATGCTTTTATGGTGATCAATCATAAAACAACCAACAAATCAGAATGCAAGACGAAAACAACAATCCACAACCTAATTCCAAAACAATATCATATCAGCATCATAATTCATGGCTTCAACCCTAGAGAAGGGTTCTTGCCATTCATGTTAGTAAAACTAACGCTAATCTACTCCTAATCTACTATTAATCTACTCCTAACTACATACTTACATGAGATTGGTAGATGAGAAGGGAATTTGATGAACCCCAGGTGAGTTCTCCCACTTCTCCTTTCACTTATGCAGTTTTTCTGAATAAAATCGTGACTCCAAATGAAAATAAGAGCTAAGGGTCCTATTTATAGTAAATGGAGAACCTGCATATGAAGGTTTGTCGTGGAACGGCTCCTGTGTCACGAGCGTAGATTGTTGAGCACTGCCTCCAGACACGGAGGCACGCTAAAGTCACCGAATTCAACCCGGAAATCGGCTCTTGGCAGCGCTTGTTGCCGCGATGGCAACGGCACGCTGCTTGGGCAGCGCGTCACACACTTGTGGTCGCGAGCTTCCTGCCGTGGCACGCTGCCAACGCACAGGGGGGCTGTCTTGGGCAGCCTGCCTGCCGTGGCACTTCGCCGACGCGCCGGTGGGCTGTTTTGGGCCTCCTCTTTGCCGACAGTGTTCGGGTGTGTTGATTCCTTCTCCAAGCCTTACTTCACCACTATGAATTAGCTCTCAAAGTCATCAAAAACCTACAAAACAAAGGCTAATCATGTTGGTTAGTTAATGATATCTCACTTATATAAAAATCACATGAAAATGTATCAAATAGCCTCGACAACACGACGAATTTAAGCTATAAAGCGATCACGGACCTATATTACTTCCCGTGATCACAACCCCACACTTAAAGTCTGCCTGTCCTCGAACAACCTGTTACATCTCATGCATATGGAGAATTTCACACATCCAATTTAGCAAAATAATTCAAACTACGACTATAATGATTACGTAAGATACAGTTAAAAATAGAACATGCTATGAAATACAACTATGTTAAGACTTCTTAACCTCAAGAATCGACTCTCAATTTAAGCAAAACTCTATGCCAATCAACTGATTGAGGAACCACATGAATTTATCTTCATTAAACATGTGCCCTCACGGAAAAAGAGAGTTACCCAATCACACGCAAAACAATTTTACATCACAACATGTGTGGGCATAATGAATTACACTCTTACTCACAAAGAATCTATATGCTTCAGCGTCATGACCTATAAGCTTGCTCCTTAGTGTTTTACTCCACTAATTTAAGGATGTATGAATGTAAGATCAAGTAGGACTTTGTCGGTTGTAACGTAACTCAGGTACAGGTAGGTACTATTATGGCCAGTATTATGACCATCTTCCTAAGCGCTTAATACATCACGCCCCTCATGGAGAACTTCCTTCCTTACTTCACCTTTTTTATCCTTGATGGTTTTCTTTTTCCTCTTTTCTTTCCCCTTTATTTAGGCACTTTTGACTTGTCAGTAAGGAGCTCTATGAATAATTTTTCATTACTTTGTTTTCTTACTCCTTAACAATAATCAACCATTTTCACACAAGTGCACCTTGGACCTTTCTCAACTTCTACAACTTGCTACTTTTCATTTCTTTCATTCTCCTCACTCCTTTACTCTTTCAGATTTTTCTTCTTCAAGCACTTAAGAGCTTAAGTTAATCAAGGTTAAGAAAGAATGATTTGCTTATGTTGCAGCTATATTTCAAAGAATAAGGTCAAGGCTCAACGGGGCTAACTAGGATTAATTTTCAAGGTAGGTAAAACGAGGATAAAAATTGGGTTCATTCAAAGAAATGCCTAAATCATCTCCTACAATTCACATCCTTCATCTGCCTTCACACACACCAGGCAAGTTCTAGACAATCCACAATAGCATAGAATACTCAAAACCTTTCACTCACCGCACATGCTCAATTCAAAGACACATTCAAATAGACTTCATCAAACTCTAATCACAAGAATTCAAAATTAAGCTTCAATTATATATTGAGTCACCCGCGAGCCTAGTGTCTCAAACAAAGTTATAAACTGGCATGCTTCAATACTGAAATATACTTGCCTCTCACAATCATATACAGCACATAACAGAACATCACATCACTTAGCTTATGGTTTCAAACCAAGACGATCGACTAATGTTTCTCAAGACGGTCGTCATCCATTCGTCGTCGGAAATATACTAACATGACTAAAACATTATGTACAGACAACAAGAAAATAAAAATAAAAATTTATTCTTCGGTTCAAACACCCCCATCGGAAAAGAACCGGAAAAGAAAACCAACGGGTTATGAATTCATGCTTGACTCACACAGATTTTTCAAATTTTTCTCATTTTTCCAAAAAAGCATTACATTCACCAACAATTTGTTTAGCACAAAATTTCCTGAAATTTCCTGAAATTTCCCTCACCCCACATCTTCTTAAATCATGCTATGTCCCCATAGCATCAAATTAACACTTTAAGAGGGTGAGAAATACTCCTGAGGCCTTTAGCCCGGCTAGTAGCATGTTTTCCACAATTGTACGAGCGGGTGGTCGACCCCACACTTCTCCTCTTTTCCATGCTTCCTAGCTTCCTCCTCTGAGGGTACTCAGACTTCCCTCCACCTGTGCCTAACTTTCCACCAAAAACACAAACAAACAAATTAAATAACAAAATTAATTTTTTATTTTAATTTACAAAAACAAAACTAAAGTTATTTGGGTTGCCTCCCAAGTAGCGTTTGATTTTACGCTTCGTGGCACGATGTGGACTGCCCTTTTCAGGGCATCCATACCTGGGTTCTCTTTCGAGAACCATCTCCTTTTCTTTTGTCAAGCTAGAGAGGAAATGTTCTTCCACTGCTCCTCCCTTTCTCCAACTTCTTCTCAATTTGAAGCCCTTAATCGTAATTTGGGTTGAACACTTGATATTGCCTTTGGCCGTGCACCTGTGACCTCCACCCCACACTTATCCTCTGCCAACACACTAACTTGACAAAGGTTTCTGTAGTGTGCCGATGGGTTTAGCTCTTATAGACCTGGGGAAGATTTCTTCTTCATCCTCGACCCTCATTTTCGTGGTCCCTTCTCTCAAATCAATCACTGTTTCCTCCGGTGGCCAAGAATGGCCGTCCCAAGATTAAGTGTACCTGGTCATCAACCTGAAAATCTAAAACAATAAAATCAGCAGGTATAATAAATTTACCTACTTTTGATGAGAAGGTCCTCTATGATTCCGTCAGGTGACACTCGCGACTTGTCAGCCAGCTGCAACATCAACCTTGTCGGTCTCGGTCTTCCAACCCCAAGGTGTTGAATAAGGATAGGGGCATTAGGTTAACTGCTGCCCCTAAATCACACAAAGTCGGAGCACTTCAGCCTTTTACTAATTTGTATGGGGAGGTAAAACTCCCGGGGTCTTTGAGCTTCTTTGGCATTTTGCTCAACACCCTGTGACTCGCACTCCTCAGTCAAAGCTACAGTCTGACATCCCCAATCTAACTTTGTTCGCCATCACGTCCTTCAAGTATTTAGCATACTTAGCATTCCCGCAAGACATCAATAAGAGGCAATTTATGTGAAGTTCTTTGAAAGTCTCAAAGAACTTTTTGAAACATTCTTCCTCCTTGCTCTTTTTTAGTCTCTGAGGGAAGTGGTAGTGGTGGTCGTTGTGCTGGCTGCAATGAAGGTTGTGCATTTTGTGTCCAGTACCGATTACCCAATATCGGTGGGCGGTCTTGGTCTTACCAACTCCGGCTGCACTCTTTTCTCAATCCTCTAGGCATTGCATCAGCTAACCGTCTTCCACTTCTAAGACTGATGGCATTGATCTGAGTGGGGGTTAGATCTGCGTCGCTTGCAATCCTCTCTTGCGGCCTCATGCTTTGAGCAGCTTATTTGACCCACTTGCTTTTCAAGATTGCGGGTGGCTACTTGCTATTCATTAAGTCTGTTGCCATCCTCGCCTGATTTTCTGCTAACTGATTCTGGGTCTCCATAATTTTCTGTGCCCCTCAATGTGGCTGCTAATATGCCCATCAATCTGTCTATTCTGCTGATATCAGATGTTGTTGAGGTTGCATAAAATTCTGCTTTTGATTTCCACCTCAAGAATAACCTGGGTGGCATTGCCAATTTCTGTTGGAGTTGTTTCCAAAATTCTGATTCCCGTGCACATCCCAACAAAATTGACTGATTCCGGATTGGCTCCACAAGATTCTGCATTATGCCCATTATTGCCGCAGACTTCACACAAACTCGGAGCTTGCTGAACTGCATTAACCTGGCCCTGGTGTTGGTATTACCAGTTTATTGAACGAGTCAACATTTGATGTTGAAACGGGGTTAACTGTGCTACCAAGGCATTCAAACCCTGCTTCTGTCAACCCTGATCTTCTTCCTGCCCCTCTTGATGATTCGCTGTACCACTCTGATTTCAGCAATTTCTAGTTCTAACAAAGTGTACAACTCATCACATGTCTTTTCCAAGGCTTGCCTACCCGCTGCAGAGTCTAGTAATATTTTTGTATGTGGGTCTAGACTTTCTACAAAGGTATAAACAGCACTTCATTTGATTGCTGATGATGGGGACAGTCTCTCAACAATGACTTGAATCTTCCTAAGCTATATACAAGTTCTCATCAGGCTTCTGCTTGAACCGAGTATCTCACTTCTCAACTTTGCAGTTTTGCCTGAAGGAAAAATCTGGATATGAACTTTCTAGCCAAGTCATCCCATGAAGTAATGGAGTTCGGTGGCTCAGCCTTCAGCCACTTTTTTGCCTCTCCCAACAATGAAAATGGGAAGAGGGTTGCTGACATAATCTGTGGACACGGTGGGGACAAATGCCGCTTATCTCAAGAAAGCTCTGTAAGTGCTGCTGCGGGTCCTCATGTGCCGTTCCAGTGAACTGACCACTAGAATGTTACAACTGCACCATATTCTGCTTAAGCTCTCAAAGTTTCCTCCAGGCTCCGGTTTACGGATACTAGAGGTCAGATTTGTCGCTAGTGGGATGGCCACTTCGCGAACTGGTCTAGCTGCCATTAATGCCGATAACAGTTGTACTTGTCCTGAAGGGTGGTTGTTGTTGTACCTTTTCTGAAGTCTTCAACTTTTTGCCTTGAGCTATTCTCCTTGCAAATGGATTTGACGTTCAGGTTCAAGCAACGGCTCCACAAGCTCTCTATTTCTAGCCAGCCTGGCAGGACAACCTGCACCTGCAAATAGACAAACTAAGACTAGTTTCTCTAACACTTAAGGAAAATTTAAAAATCCCACAAAAATAGATAAATTATCAAAACTTCGCCGAGTCCCCGGCAACGGCGCGCAAAATCCTTACGCTCCGCAAGTGTACGGGCTGTGCAGGCAATATAGTGGCTCTTTTAAGAACCGGATTATCGAACCCAAGGGACTGGACCCATTCCTCTAACTATCCATTTATAGTGTGAATCTTAAATATCTAAAGTGTTGGTTATAGACATTTTGTTTGAAGAGATGTAAGTCTAAGTTTGGGTCAACGAAATATTCTGAAAGTGCCTTAGAGCAACATAGGGTTAAAACCGATTAGTCATGCGATAATAAGATTTGCAATGGAATGAGCATGGAACTACAATTGTTATTTCACATAATTATAATCGCATGTTCATGGTCTTTCGAGCCTCTAAACACGGCAATCTAGCCTCACTGCATCTTAGTGAGCGAGAAGTTTAATTTTCTAGTCGCTGGCAATCATTATGTTGTGGTTTACGGGGAAACGATTAAGGACTTTCGTACGTCTACCATTTAACGCAACTCAGCCGCACACCTACTTCTTCGAGTGGTGATGTGACATCCCAAGTTGGTCTTCATAACCCCCCGTGTGCTTCACCAAGCAAGGTGTTAGGTATATTTCTATCCAAACACGGAACCTCCTCTCCTGAGATTACTTCATGCTCCCCACATTCTCATGTCCTGACCTAGGTAATGCCTCCTTTCTCAAGCTATTTCCTGTTAACAATATGCTTTTTATGGTGATCAATCATAAAAACAACCAACAAATCAGAATGCAAGACGAAAACAACAATCAATAACTCAATTCCAAAACAATATCATAGAACAGAATCATAATTCATGGCTTCAACCCTAGAGGAAGGGTTCTTGCCATTCATGTTAGTAAAACTGTTAATCTACTCCTAATCTACTATTAATCTACTCAACTACATACTTACATGAGATTGGTAGATGAGAAGGGAATGATGACACCTAGGTGAGTTCTCCCACTTCTCCCTTCTCTCCTATGCAGTTTTTCTGAATAAAATCGTGACCAAATGAAAATAAGAGCTAAGGGTCCTATTTATAGTAAATGGAGAACGTATAATTTGCCTGTCGTGGAACGGCTCCGTGTCACGGAAGTGTATCGCGGAGCACTGCCGCTGTGACACGGAGGCATCACAAGAAAGCTCACTGGAATTCAACCCAGAAATCAGCCTTGGCAGCATGTTGCCGAGATGGCAACGTGGCACGCTGCTTGGGCAGCGCGTCACACACTTGTGGTCGCGGAGCCTCCCTGCCGTGGCCGTTGCCAATGCACAGGGGGATGTCTTGGGCAGCCTGCCTGCCGTGGCACTTCGCCGACGCGCCGGTGGGCTGTTTGGGCCTCCTCTTTGCCGACGTTCGCGTGTTGACCTTCCTCCAAGCCTCTACTTCACCAATTCATGAATTAGGCCCTCAAAAGTCATCAAAAACCTACAAAAACAAAGGCTAATCATGTTGGTTAGCACATATCCTCACTACAAAATCACATGAAAATGTATCAAATAGCCTAGACAACACGACTAATTTAAGTTATAAAGCGTACAAGGACCTAGACATTTCCCGTGATCACAACCCCACACTTAAAGTCTTGTTCGTCCTCGAACAACCTGTTACATCTCATGCATATGGAGAATTTCACATAACTAATTTAGCAAGTTAATTCAAACTACGACTATAATGATTACGTAAGATACAAGTTAAAAATAGAACAATCTATGAAATACAACTATGTTAAGACTTCTTAACCTCAAGAATCGACTCTCAATGTTAGCAAACTCATGTCAATCAACTGATTATGAAATCCCACATGAATTATATCACCATTAAACATAAAAGTTCTCACGGAAAGAGAGTTACCCAATCACACGCAAAAACAATTTTACATCACAACATGTGTGGGTATATAAAAAGAATTACACTCACTCTCACAAAGAATTCATATGCCTATGTCATGACCTATAAGCTTGCCCTTAGTGTTTTACTCCACTAATTTAAGGATGTATGAATGTAAGATCAAGTATAGGACTTTGTCGGTTGTAACGTAACTCAGGTACAGGTAGGTACTATTATGGCCAGTAATAGTGACTATCTTTTCTAAGCGCTTTTAATACATCACGCCCTCATGGCGAACTTCCCTTCCCTTACTTCACCTTTTTATCCTCTTGATGGTTCTTTCTTTCCCTTAATTTAGGCACTTTTGACTCGTCAGTAAGGAGCTCTACGAATAATTTTCATTACTTTGTTTTCTTACTCCTTAACGATGATCAACCATTTTCACACAAGTGCACCTTTGACCTTTTCTCAACTTCTACAACTTGCTACTTTCATTTCTTTTCATTCTCCTCACTCCTTTACTCTTTCAGATTTTTCTCTTCAAGCGCTTAAGAGCTTTGGATAAAATTCAAGGTTAATGAAAGAAATGGATTGCTTATGTTGCAGCTATCAAAGAATAGGCTCAAGGTCAACGGGGCTAACTAGGATTAATTTTCAAGGTAGGTAAAACGAGGGATAAAAATTGGGTTCATTCAAAGAAATGCCTAAATCATCTCCTACAATTCACATCCTTCATTTTGCTTCATACACACACCAGGCAAGTTCTAGACAATCCACAATAGCATAGAATACTCAAAATTACACTCACTGCACATGCTCAATTCAAGACATCAGCAGACTCTTACTCAGCTAATCACAAGAATTCAAAATTAAGCTTCAATTATATATTGAGTCAAATTCAAAGAGCCTAAGTGTCTCAAACAAAGTTATAAACTTGCATGCTTCAATACTGAACATACTTGCCTCTCACAATCATATACAGCACATAACAAGAAACACTTCAAGCATCAATTAGCTATGGTTTCAAAAACCCGCATCTATTTGATCTACTTTCCTCAAGACGGTCGTCATCCATTCCATCGTCGGAAACAGTCCCTCACTATGACTAAACATTATGTGCCAGACAACAAGAAAAATAAAAATAAAAATTTTATTCTTCGGTTCAAACACCCCCATCGGAAAAGAACCGAAAAGAAAACCAACGGGTGATGAATTCATGCTTGACTCACATAGATTTTTCAAATTTTTCTCATTTTTCCAAACAAGCATTACATTTTACCAACAATTGGTTAAGCACAAAATTTTGAAATTTCCTGAAATTTCCCTCACCCCACACTTAAATCATGCTATGTCCCCATAGCATCAAATTAACACTTTAAGAGGGTGAGAAATACTCGATGAGGCCTTTAGCTCCGGCTAGCAGCATGCCTACAAATTGCACGAGCGGGTGGTCGACCCCACACTTCTCCTTTTCCATGCTTCCTAGCTTCCTCTCTGAGGGTACTCAGACTTCCCCTCCACCTGTGCCTAACTTTCCACCAAACACAACAAACAAATTAAAATAACAAAATCAAAACAGAAAAATCAAAATTACTAAGTGTACCTGAGGTACCCTTGGGTTGCCTCCCAAGCAGCGCATTATTTTACGTCGTGGCACGACGTGGACTGCTCCTTTTCAGGGCATCTCGATACTCTGCCTCTCTTCTTGAGAACCATCTCCTTTTCTTTTGCTGTCGAGAGGAAACAGCCTCCACTCTGTTCCTCCTTTCTCCAACTTCTCTTCTCAATTTGAAGCCCTCATCAGACTTGGGTTGAACACTTGATATTGCCTTTGGCCGTGCACTCGTGGACTCCTCCACCCCACACTTATCCTCTGCCAACACACTAACTCTGACAAAGGTTTCTGTAGTGTGCCGATGGGTTTAGCTCTTGGTAGACCCGGAAGATTTCTTCTTCATCCTCGACCTCATTTTCAGGGTCCCTTCTTCAAATCATCACCGCTTCCTCCGGTGGGCTAAGAATGGGCTGTCCCAAGATTAAGTGTACCTGGTCATCAACCTGAAAATCTAAAATAATAAAATCAGCAGGTATAATAAATTTACCTACTTTGGATGAGAAGGTCCTCATGATTCCGTCAGGTGACACTCGCGACTTGTCGCCTAGCTGCAACATCAACCTTGTTTGCCTCGGTCTTCCCAACCCCAAGGTGTTGAATAAGGATAAGGGCATTAGGTTAACTGCTGCCCTTAAATCACACAAAGCTCGGAGCACTTCAGCTTTTACCACCTTGTATGGGAGGGTAAACTCCCGGGGTCTTTGAGCTTCTTGGCAGTTTGCTCAACACCCTGTGACTGCACCTCTCGGCCGGGCGTTACAGTCTGGACATCCATCAATCTAACTTTGTTCATCACGTCCTTCAAGTATTTAGCATACTTGGGCATTTCTCTGCAAGACATCAATAAGAGGCAATTTATGTGAAGTTCTTTGAAAGTCTCAAAGAACTTTTTGAAACATTCTTCCTCCTTGCTCTTTTTAGTCTCTGAGGGAAGGGTAGTGGTGGTCGTTGTGCTGGCTGCAATGAAGGTTGTGCATTTTGTTGCCCAGCACTCTGATTTACTCCAATATCGGTGGGCGGTCTTGGTCTTACCAACTCCGGCTGCACCTCTTTCTCAATCCCTAGGCATTGCATCAGCTAACTGTCTTCCACTCAAGACATGGCATTGATCTGCCGGGTTAGGATCTGCGTCGCTTGGTAATCCTCTTGCGGCTCATGTTTTGAGAGCAATTCGCTATTTGACCACTTGCTTTTCAAGATTGCGGGTGGCTACTAATGATTCATTAAGTCTGGCTGCCATCCTCGCCTGATTTTCTGCTAACTGATTCTGGGTCTCCATAATTTTCTGCAGTGTCTCCTCGCAATGCGGCTGGGCACTATGCCCATCAATCTGTCTATTCTGCTGATACTGATGTTAAGAGGGGTTGCATAAAATTCTGCTTTTTTGATTTCCACCCCAAAAAGAATTTGGGTGGCCCTGTCAATTTCTGTTGGAGTTGTTTCCAAAATTCTGATTCCTGTGCACATTCCCAATAAAATTGACTGATTCCGAATTGGCTCCACAAGATTCTGCATTATGCCCATTATTACCACAAATTTCACACCAACTCGAAGCTTGCTGAACTGCATTAACCTGGCCTCTGGTGTTGGTGCATTACCAGTTTATTGAACTGAGTCAACATTTGATGTTGAAACGAAGCTAATCTGTGTTGCCAAGGCATTCAAACCTCTACTTCTGTCAACCCTGATCTCTTCCTGCTCCTCTTGATGATTCGTACCATCTCCGTGGGATTTCCTTGTGCAATTCTGTTCAACAAAGTGTACAACTCATCATACGTCTTTTCCAAGGCTTGCCCACCCGCTGCAGAGTCTAGTAATATTTTTGTATGTGGGTCTAGACTTTCTACAGTTGCATGGGCCAAAGACTTCATTTGATTGCTGATGATGGGGACAGCCCTCAACAATGACTTGAATCTTTCCCAAGCCATATACAAGTTCTCATCAGGCTTCTGCTTTGAAACTGGCATCTCACTTCAACTTGAGTTTTGCCTGAAGGAAAAAAATCTGATAAGCAAACTTCTAGCCAATTCATCCCATGAAGTAATGAAGTTCGTACTCAGCCTTCAGCTAATTTTTTGCCTCTCCCAACAATGAAAATGGGAAGAGGGTTATGGACATAATCTGTGGACACGCTGGTGGGGACAAACGTGTCGCTTATCTCAAGAAAGCTCTGTAAGTGCTGCTGCGGGTCCTCATGTGCCGTTCCAGTGAACTGACCACTAGAATGTTACAACTGCACCATATTCTGTTTGCGCTCAAAGTTTCCTCCAGGCTCCGGTTTACGGATACCAGAGGTCACATTTGTCGCCAGTGGGATGGCCACTTCGCGAACTGATCTAGCTGCCATACGCGATAACAGTTGTACTTGTCCCGCGGTGGTTGTTGTACCTTTTCTTGAAGTCTCTTCAACTTTTGCTCTAGAGCTATTCTCCTTGCCAAATGGATTTGACGTTCAGGTTCAAGCAACGAGCCACAAGCTCTCTATTTCTAGCCAGCTCGGCAGGCAACCTCGCACCTGCAAATAGACAAACTAAGACCAAGTTCTCAACACTTAAGGAAAATTTAAAAAATCCCACAAAAAATAGATAAATTATCAAAACTTCACCGAGTCCCCGGAACGGCGCCAAAACTTCTGACGTGCCCGCAAGTGTACGGGTCAAAGTAAGTAATATAGTGCGTATTCTTTTTAAGAACCGGATTATCGAACCCAAGGGACTGGACCCATTCCTAACCCATCCATTTATAGTGTGAATCTTAAATATCTAGTGTTGGTTATAGACATTTTCGTTTGAAGAGTATTTAAGTCTAAGTTTGGGTCAACGAAATATTCTGAAAGTGCCTTAGAGCAACATAGGGTTAAAACCGATTAATCATGATAATAAGATTTGCAATGGAATGAGCATGGAACTACCAATTGTTATTTTTCACATAATTATAATCGCATGCTCATGGTCTTTCGAGCCTCTTAACACGGCAATCTAGCCTCGCCACTGCATCTTTAGTGAGCGAGGAGTTTGAATTTTCAGTCGCGGGCAATCATTATGTTGTGGTTTACGGGAAACCATTAGGACTTTCGTACGTCTAACCATTTAACGCAATCTCAGCTGCACACCTACTTCTTCGAGTGGTGATTGACATCCCAAGTTGGTCTTTCATAACCCCGTGTATCAACCAAGCAAGGTGTTAGGTATATTTCTATCCAAACACGGAACCTCTCCCGAGATTACTTCATGCTCCCACATTCTCATGTCTGACTTCAGGTAATGCCTCTCAAGCTATTTCCCTGCTAAAAATATGCTTTTATGGTGATCAATCATAAAAACAACCAACAAATCAGAATGCAAGACGAAACAACAATCAATAACTCAATCCCAAAACAATATCATAAAATTACAATCATAATTCATGGCTTCAATCTAGAGGAAGGGTTCTGCCATTCATGTTAGTAAAACTACGTTAATCTACTATTAATCTACTCCTAACTACATACTTACATGAGATTGGTAGATGAGAAGGGAATTCTGATGAACCCTAGGTGAGTTCTCCCACTTCTCCTTCACTCCTATGCAAAGCGTTTTTCTGAATAAAATCGTGACCAAAATGAAAATAAGAGCTAAGGGTCCTATTTATAGTAAATGGAGAACGTGTATAATTTGGCCTGTCGTGAACTGCTCCGTGTCACGGAGTGTATCGGCGGAGCACTGCCCCGTGACATGGAGGCATCGCGAAATCTCACTGGAATTCAACCCAGAAATCGGCCTTGGCAGCTTGTTGCCGCGATGGCAAACGGCACGCTGCTTGGGCAGCGCGTCACACACTTTGTGGTCGCGGAGCTCTCCCCTGCCGGGGCACGCTGCCAACGCGCATGGGGGCTGCCTTGGGCAGCCTGCCTGCCTTGGCACTTCGCCGACGCGCCGGTGGGCTGTTTTGGGCCTCCTCTTTGCCGACGTTCGCGTTGATTCCTTCTCCAAGCCTTACTTCACCAATTCATGAATTAGCTCCTCAAAAGTCATCAAAAACCTACAAAACAAAGGCTAATCATGTTGGTTAGCACATATCCTCACTTTTATATAAAATCACATGAAAATGTATCAAATAGCCTAGACAACATGACTAATTTAAGCTATAAAGCGTATCACGGGACCTATATTATTTCCCGTGATCAGCTTTGCATTGAATATATGCATATTTTTACCCCAATCGTACATATCATGACATCACACTAGAGAGATATTGTAGAAAATGATAGATATAATACATTCTACTTTCTTCTTCACTTTCATTGGGAGAAAAACTTCATTGTTGCAAACCTTGAGCTGCGAATTGAATTCTATTTACTGGTGATGAATGGAATTGAGAAATTTTTTATTGGTATAAATTCTCTTTCCTCAAATATGAGTAGTTAAATTCCCATATGTGTGTATGGATGATGGGTGTTTATATCTAAGTGGGTATTGACTAATTGATCTTAGATTTAAGTAGAAAGCATGGGTATATTGAATTCTTCAAGTTTTAACTTAATAATTGATGGTTGCAAATGTTAATTGAACTCTTTAACATCAATTTTTCTTGAGAAAGGAAATTGAAGTTTGGTATGACTTCAATAGTTAGGATTTGGAGTTTGATTCATGGGTTGGAGCTTGAGATAGTCCATAACCACGTCAAATTCCATTAAAGGGTTAGACTTAGAGATAGTCTACACCCTTCCTCAAACATTGTTTGGTTGATTTTTGATTTGTCTTTGCGGTTTGAGAAAACCCAAGGTAAACACTCTTTTGGTTGAGAAATTTAGAGTGTAGCTCAAGTCCAAAGCTATTTATGTACTAATAAAATCTAAAGCTCTTAGTCAATAACCTACCAAGTGGAAGCCCCATGAAATACACACCCCTAGTCTCTCCACTTGATTGAAATAATTGTTTTCCCCTTACTCGATTTTACATTTTAAATTGTTGCTTGTTACACTTTTTCCCCAATATTTATTTTACATTCATACTTGATGCATGACTATTATGAATTAATTTACGATACTTGGTAAATCTAATCTTCAGTCTTTGTGGTTTTCAACCCCAATACTCTTTGAGAAATTCATTTTTTCCAACAGCCGTGGCCACCTCCTTAATCGGAGAAGTGTTTTTAAATGTTATCAAAAAAATGGCTCCACTACCGGTGATTGAGATTTTATTGCCATTTCGTTATTGTTAATTCATATTTGTGTTGCATCTTATTTCCTTTTTACATTATTTATTGTTTTTGCTGATTGAATGGGAGAAAACATGAGCCACGCTAGTGATGTTGGTAGCATGGATTGTTTTATAGATGTTGAGGATGAGTCGGTTGCTAATAATGTGGCCGGTGCTATTCGCCTACCTTCAACAGTAGGGAATGTTGTGTTCCATGTTACAAGCACTATTCTACATGTTATCTAGATGAAGGATTTGTTTGGTGTCTTAGAAAATGAGGATGCTTACTGGCATCTACGGAATTTCATTGAGATATTCTAGCCACTCAACATTTCAAACATCATCCAGGAGTCCATTTGGCTGAGGTTGTTCTCATTTTCTCTTACGGGAGAGGCTATTTCTTGGTTGGAGGAGCTACCTCCTGAGTCTATTACATCTTGGAAGGAGTTGACATAGGCATTCCTTGATCGATTCTTCCCACCCTCTAGGATGCTACAATTGCGTGATGAGATCACGAACTTCAGAAAACTCCTGAGAGAACCAATACATGATGTGACTAAGATTCATAAAGAAAGTGTCCATATGTCCAAACAGTAGTTTCCTGATGGAGTCCTCTTACAAAGCTTCTACTGATCACTTGATTCAATTAACAAGTCTGTGGCGAATAATGTTGCTGGTGGTTCAATCATGGACCAAACTTTCAAACATGCAAAGGCCCTTTTGGATAGAATGATAATAATAAATCGAGCATGGCACATAAGAGAAACCGAGGTGTCCTCAAGTGCACCTTCCAACCAAATGATGGATGAGATGAGAAGAAAATATGACGAGAGGAATAAAACCTTGGCTAGAATGATGACTCAAATGGAGTTTCTAGAAAAGCTTTTGATGGGTCCCGGAACCAAAAGCGTGAATGCTATTGGGGCCAAAGTAAACTGCTTTTTTAAGAATGAAGCTCCACAAGGTAGATATGATGAAGAGTGCCAAACATGATGAGCCAAATGGTCGGTTCTCTTTTGGGGTACTAGGTGCAAATCAAGGCCTTTGGTGTTCTCGTGATGGGAATCAAGGTTGGAGAAGATCATGATGGCCATTGGAGAGAGAGGGACAATCAATGGAGAAATCGTGAGTCGGAGACAGAAGGGGATAGGTACAAGCACCGATGCTCAAATTCATACATCCCTCCTCCAAAGGCTTATGTAGTGCCAATGCAATTGAGTGTCAGTGACCTGACAAATACAAAGATTGAGGACATGCTAGCTTGGGTATTGAAAAAGGTGGAATCAACGGATAATGGAGTGAAGGAGTTGAAAGGTGAGGTATCCAACCTTGCCCAAATAGTAATCTCTCACTCATCATCTATCAAACACCTTGAGGCATAAATGAATCATTTGTCCACTCAGATGAACCCCTGGATGAAAGGCATTCTCCATAGTGGCACTATGCCAAACCTAAAGAATGATGGCCATTGCATGACAATAGTCAGTAAGAGTGGAAAGGTAGTTGATATTGAGGGTGTTAAGTCCAATGATTATGTGAGTACAAAGATGAATGATGAGAAGTTGAAAGATGGGGTTCAAGTGCACCTATAGAATTTGATGAAGAAAAGACGGTGGAGGAGGAAGAGGTTGATATTCTGCCTTGAGTTTTGAGTGAGGATGAAGAGAGCAAGGAGGCTCCAGTTTCTAAATGTTATGTGCCTAAATTCTCGCCTCCTTACCCCCAACTGCTGGTGAAAAAAAGAGGACAATCAATTCAAAAAGCTAGTTGACATGTTTAACAAATTATCTGTGAATATTCCGCTGGTAGATGCGCTGTTACAAATGCCTGTGTATGAAAAATTTATGAAAGAGTTGTTGAAAAAGAAGAAGGTGATTGATGTGGGCTCAGTGGAGGTGTCACATCACTACAGCACAATCATGGCCAGAAATTTAGCTCCAAAGAGAAGATGTAGGAGCTTTCACAATTTCATGCACCCTTGGGGG
Organism: Datura stramonium; assembly: GCA_018107945.1. Classification (NCBI taxonomy): domain Eukaryota; kingdom Viridiplantae; phylum Streptophyta; class Magnoliopsida; order Solanales; family Solanaceae; genus Datura; species Datura stramonium. The sequence goes on from JACEIK010006374.1 coordinate 89,890, forward strand.
TGTATTTATTCAACAAGGCCTTATACAACCTAGGGGCAAGCATCAACTTGATGCCCCTTGTGATTTTAAGAAGTAGGTTTGATAGATCCTAAGCCTACTCTGATGAGGTTTCTTATGGCAGATAGATCCATCAAATGTATGGTGGGGATTATTTTTTATTTGTTGGTTAAAGTTGATAAATTTATCCTCCCGATGGATTTTACGGTATTGCATTGTGATGTAGATCTCGAGGTTCCTATCACCTTAGGGAGCCAATTCTTGGCCACCGGATGTGCTTTAGTGGATGTTGAGTTTAGAGAACTCAAATTTTAGAGTTGGTTGCGATGAGGCCACATTCAATGCATGCAAATCGATGAAATCTCTAGATGAGTGTAGAGTTGTGGCAATGATTGACGCGAGGGACGAGTTAGGTGAGGTCCCTTATGAGGAGGTCGACCCTCCGTACCCTTGAGGTGACATAGCTGAGCTGTGACCTTAAATCAAGCACTTCTTGGGAGGCAACCCAAGTGTCTTTTAATTTCTTTTTACTTCACTTCTTTGTTGTTTTTGTTAGTTGTAGGAATGCAGGAGATTGGATTGTGAAAATAAAGTTGAAGGAAGCAATATGGAGCATATGCATTGGACCTGCAAAATGCAGGTCCCACTTTGAAACGCGCAAGTGTAGCTCAATTCATGTTCAAAATAGCTAGAATAAAAATGTTCAAAAATAAAGAACCTGTGCCTCATCTACGAAACGCAGACAAGGACCTCTGGCACGCATATGCAACATAGGTCCTAGGTAGTGAACTGGAACTTTTGGGACATATCTATGCTTGACATGCGTGTCGCAGATCTAAATCTGCGGCCGCATGTGTAGGTGCAGATGCACGTACGAGAATTTTAAAGGTTGACTACCCGTTTGACCAACCCGACCCAGCATTGACTTGCGACCTTTCATCTTCCCAACCTTATTCAAAACCCTAAATTTTTAGCCATTTACCTCCATTTTCATTCCCCATTACCACTTTCCTCTCAATCACCAATTAAATCTATATAACCTCTCCCATTCCCTCACCTTCAATCTCAAATTCTCTCACTTTCTCATGTTCACGGGTGAATAGCTGGGGTCGCCGCCACCATTGCCTCTTGTGTGAAGCTTGATTTTCAACTACCCATTTCTTACTCTATTTTGGCATACTCTTTTGCCTAGATTTTCATTTTCTTTTTGATTAAGGATGTGTTGTAGAACAATCATGATAATCTTTATTTTCCCATTCTCTATTTCTCCCATTTGTAGCATTATGGTTCTCTTGAAATTAATTTTTGTGGGTACATTTGGGTGGATTTGAAATTTACAAATATATGGGAATTCTTGCTTCACGTGACTTTGTATGCCTATGTATAATGATTTATGTCATGAAATTTAGTTGAGGGTAAAGTCTAAGTAACCCGTTTGATTGTGATGATTGTTTTTTCCCGATGATAGATTAAATGACGTCTTTCTTAAGAAACATCGTCATTGCTTCATGATTGTTTGGTAATGTTAATGAGTTTAAATTAACATTTTGCTATGCTTGTTAATTTGGGTGAAATGTAACCATGCCTAGTGAGGATATTGGGTTTTTATGAATGAAATGATGTTGATGGTACTAGTAAAAATGGTGACTCAAGGTTTTCCGATGCTAGATGGGGTAACATCCTTCTTAAGAAAAGTTATTGAGTAGTTTTAATTGGTGAAGTTGTGAAGCTAATCTTGTTAGTTGTCTTTCGGGGAAGTCTGAGTACCCGTTAGTGATGTATTGTGAGTTTATAGCACTTTCAACCCTTAAAACTGAGAAAATAGCGTGGACTTAGGTACGTTTATACGAATATGAGGTGTTTTTACTTTTATTTCAGGGAAAATATGTCACGGCCCGAGTTCACACCCTAGACATAACACGGGACAAGGAACTCCGAAAGGCTCCAAGTCGACCCATGGCATAATCATCGCATAACCCTTAACATTAGAAACGGCCAACAACATGAATAAACGGAAGCTAATAACAAGAATCTAATAGAAACCATAAGAGCACTTTAATAACACTTAGATACAA
>JACEIK010006376.1:0-44363 GCA_018107945.1 Datura stramonium
AGAACAACGTTACAATCGTATCTCAAAGTATGCCTTCTAAAACTTATTGTAAACTTGAGAAACTTCAAGACTTAAAAACCTCAAGACTCAAAAGCATCTCCCTAAAAGCTCCCCTATTACATGAAAATAAAAGGGTATTTATAGTAGTAGATTTATGTTTACCTTGTTCCTTGATGAATTTGACTTGGACTTGATGTTCCTTTTCCTAGTTGAAGTAGGAAATCCAATTTTTTCCCGTCTTGGAAGCCTTGCCGCGTCGCCTGCCTCATTGCCGCGCTTAGTGCTGCGTCGCATGCCTTGTCGCGCGGGGAAGATAGTGTTGCGCGCATGACAACCCGCTGGGCAAGGCCGGCTGCACGCCTGCCATCGCACGGAGAAGATGGGCGCCTCGCGCCTGGCCTAGCGCCAAATCTGCCTACGGGTGCACGACCTATAGCGTCGGTTTGCTGCTACCTCGCGCGACTTGTGCCATCCTCGTGCGGTTGGTCGCTTCTAGCTTTGATCTTTGCATTGTTCATACCAACTTCTTTACATGTATTCCAAAGGCCTCAAATGCATTAGCCATTTTTCACAAATATATAACATAATCACATGAAAACACACATAATTTATTCTCTAAACATAGTAAAGTACGGGAAAAAATATGTCTATGAAGTCTGTGAGTACGCCCTTCATCACAGAGTCAAGGACTTTCTTAGGATGAACCCTCCGGAGTTCCTCGTATCAAAGGTGTATGAGGATCCACATGAGTTTACTGATGAGATCCAGAAGATCACCCAGATTACGGGGGTGACAGGGAAGGAGTGTGCAGACCTAGCCTCTTATCAATTGATAGGATAGCAGAGCAGTTGGAGTGGATCCCATTGGTTAGGATGAGTTTCTCACCGTATTCCTGGATTGGTTCTTTCCCCGTGAGATGAGGGAGATCAAGACAACTAAGTTTGTGAACCTAAGACAGAATAATATGAAAATCCAGGAGTATGCTTTAGAGTTCAACTGCTTGTCCAAATATGCACCAGAAATGGTTGATTAGAGAGCTCGGGTGAGCAGGTTTGTGCATGGAGTAGCGGACTACCTATTGAAGGATTGTAGGACGGCTATGCTTCATCAGGACATAAATTTTCCTCAATTTTTTTTGTATGCCCAGTAGATAGAGGTAGTACATTTAAGGGAGAGGGAGGCCAAGAGGGCCAGGACAGATAGCCTTGGGTTCTCCCAGCAGAGTCGGGAGGCGGACATGGTCAGCAGTCCCATCAGAGGTCATTAGCTCCAGTGCCATCATTGGCCAGTGCTCCATCTAGACCGCGAGGTGATCAGAAGAGTAGGCATCAGGTTAGAGGGAACCGAGGAGCATGTAGGTAGAGCATACCTTTCCAGTCTGCAAAAATTGTGGCAAGAATCACATAGGGGTGTGCTTGAATGGATCAGATATCTACTTTGGGTTTGGTAGATCCGGGCATAAGCGTCGGGAGTGTTCGTTGGCCAGACAGGGTGATGATAAGGATCATGCTCAGGCTACTAGTTCAACAGCACCACCAGCACGCCCAGCTCAGCTGGGTTCATCCACCAGTGCAGATGGTAGTCAGCAGAAGAACAGGTTTCATGCCCTCGCATCTCGTCAAGAGCAGGAGACTTCACCAGATGTGGTCACTGGTATGGTGTGAGTATTCCACTTTGATGTATATGCATTGATAGAACCAGAGGCTACTTTATCTTTAGTGATGCCCTATGTTACCGTTAGTTTCAAAGTCAGTCCCCAAATCCTATCAGAACCCTTCTCAGTCTCTAATCTAGTCGATGATTCAGTTATAGCCCGACGGCTATACAGAAATTGCCCTATCACAGTCCTTTAGAAAGTCACCTCAGCAGATTTAGTAGAGCTAGCCATGACAGATTTTAATGTTATCTTTGGCATGGATTGGCTAAATGTGTGTTATGCCTCAATAAATTATAGAACCCGTGCGGTAGAGTTCCGATTCCCGAGTGAGCTAGTACTAGAGTGGAAGGGTAGTTCAGCTGTGCATGTAGGTAGCTTCATTTCCTACCTTAAGGCCAGAAAGATGATCTCTAAAGGTTTCATGTACCATCTAGTTAGGATTAAGGATGCTAAATCCAAAACCCCAACTATCCATTCAGTTCCTGTAGTGTGCGAATATCCAGAAGTGTTTCCAGATGATTTACCAGGAATTCCTCCTAAGAGGGAGACCGATTTCGATATTGACCTTCTTTCCAATACGCAGCCTATATCTATTCCCCCTTATAGAATGGCTCCAGTTGGGCTAAAGGAGTTGAAGGGAGCATTTGAAGGATCTCTTAGACAAGGGTTTCATCAGACCTGGGGGTGCACCAGTACTCTTTGTTCGAAAGAAGGATGGTTCCCTCCGGATGTGCATTGACTATCGACAGTTGAACAAGGTCACCATCAAGAACAGGTATCCCCTCCCCAAAAATTGATGACTCATTTGACCAGCTTCAGGGTTCCAAGTGTCTTTCAAAGATACACCTCAGATTCGGATATCATCAGCTCAGGGTTAGAGAGAGTGACTTCCCGAAGACAGCCTTCAAGACTCGGTATGGTCACTATGAGTTTGTAGTTATGTCTTTTTGACTAATGAATTCTCCTACAACTTTCATGGATTTGATAAAAAGGATGTTCAAGCTGTATTTGGACATGTTCGTGATTGTGTTCATAGACGACATTCTCATATACTCTCGGAGCGAGGAGGAGCATGCCGCCCATTTGTAGGTGGCGCTACAAACTCTAATGGATCACCAGCTATATGCTAAATTTAGCAAGTGTGAGTTTTGGTTAAACTCGGTAGCATTTTTGGGTCATATGGTGTCAAGTGAGGGTATACAGGTAGACTTTCAAAAGATAGAAGTTGTGAAGAATTAGCCTAGACCAGTGAATCCTTCGGATATTAGGAGTTTCTTGGGTTTAGTCGGTTACTACAGAAGGTTTATGGAAGGATTTTCATCCATTGCAGCACCGTTGACTAAGTTGACACAGAAAAAAGTAAAGTTTCAATGGTTGGAGTCCTGTGAGAAGAGCTTCCAAGAGTTGAAGGCTCGACTCACCTCAGCACCAGTGTTGACCCTACCTGAGGGTACCGATGAGTTTGTGGTATATTGTGACACCTAAAGGATCAGACTCGATTGTGTATTAATGCAGCACGGTAAGGTTATAGCCTACACTTCCAGGCAGCTTAAGGTCCACGAAAAGAATTATCCGACTCACGACCTCGAGTTGGCAGCAGTAGTATTTTCCTTGAAGATTTGGAGACACTATCTGTACGATATCCATGTGGATGTGTTTACGGACCATAAAATTCTACAGTATGTGTTTACTCAAAAGGATCTAAATCTACGTCAAAGAAGGTGGTTGGAGCTTCTTAAGGATTACGATATGAGTGTCCTTTATCATCCAGGCAAGGCCAATGTGGTGGAAGACGCTCTTAGCAGTCCTTCTATAGAGAGTGTGTCCAGATGAGGAGAGGAAAGAGTTAGTGAAGGAGGTGCATTAGCTTGCACGACTAGGAGTTCATCTTGTTGGCTCGGCAGATGGTGGTGTTATTATTCAGAATGGATCAAAGTCTTCCTTGGTGACCGATGTCAAGGCTAGGCAAGACTCGGATCCTATTATGGTAAAGTTGAAGGAAGTCGTTCAAAATCAAAACTTAGAGGTTTTCTCCCAAGGGGAGATGGTGTACTACGATATCAAGGTCATTTTTGTGTACTGGGTGTTGACGATTTGAGGGACCGGAGGTTGCATGAAGCTCATGGTTCCAGATAATCTATACATCTAGGTGCCACCAAGATGTACCGTGGCCTACCAGAAGTTTATTGGTGGAATGGCATGAAGGACATAGTAGAGTTTGTGGCAAAGTGTTCGAATTGTCAATAGGTGAAAGTTGAGCATCAAAGACCTAGAAGTGTGCTTCAAGACATTAGTATGCCTACTTGGAAGTGGGAGGAAATCAATATGGACTTTATTACAGGGTTTCCTCATACTCGTCACAGTATGACTCCATATGGGTGATTGGGACAGGTTGACCAAAGTAGCTCATTTCCAACGGTCAAGACTACCAATTCAGTGGAGGATTATGCCAAATTGTATATTCGAGAGTTAGTTCGGTATCATGGAGTTCCCTTGTACATCATATCAGATGGAGGTACTCAATTTACCTTCTAATTTTGGAGATCATTTCATAAGGGACTCGGTACTCAGGTCAAGCTTAGTACAATTTTTCACTCACAAATAGACGGTCAGGCTGAACGGACCATTCATACTCTTGATGATATGTTGAGAGCATGTGTGATTAATTTCAAGGGTAGTTGGGATGATCATTTAACTCACATCAAATTTGCATATAACAACAGTTACCATTCTAGCATTCAGATGGCTCCTTTTGAGGCTCTTTATGGGGGAAGGTGTAGATCGCCTATTGGTTGGTTCAAAGTTGGTGAAGCTATGTTGATAGGACCAGATTCAGTTCATGAGGCTATGAAGAAGGTTCACCTTATACGGGAAAGGTTGAAAACAACTCAGAGTCGCCAAAAATCCTATGCAGATGTGAGAAGGAGAGAACTTGAGTTCGAAGTTGATGATTGGGTGTTTTTGAAGCTGTCTCCTATGAAGGGAGTGATGAGATTCGGAAAGAAGGGAAAACTTAGTCCCCGTTATGCTGGCCCATACCGTATTGGGAGATGTGTTGGCAAGGTAGGCTATGAGTTGGAGTTACCCTCAGAATTGGCTTCAGTACATTCAGTTTTCTATGTGTTGCTTTTAAATAAGTGCATGAGTGATCTAGCTTTGGTTGTTCTGGTGGAGAGCGTAGGTGTGAAGGAGAGCCTTAGCTACGAAGAGGTTCCAATTGAAATACTTGATCATCAGGTTCAGAAGTTAAGAAACAAAGAAGTAGTTTTAGTAAAGGCTTTGTGGAGGAATCAGGATGTTGAGGGAGCTATGTGGGAAGCAGAAGCAAATATGATGGCTAAATACCCGCATCTATTCCATTTCGGTATAGTTCCAACTTGAGGTATTATTTTCCTCCTTATTACTCTATCCAGTTTCATGTTCAGTCTATGCGTTCCAGCTTATTCCATGTCAGTGCATGTATGTGTGATTCATGAATTCAATTCAGTCCAGAGTCAGTAACTCCGTCAGTTTTCAGCTTTAGATGTTCAGTATTTAGGATGACAGGTTTCCCTCAGAGATTCAGTATGTTTACCCCACATTCAAGGACGAATATTCCTAAGAAGGAGATATTATAATACCTCGAAAGTGCCTAAGACAAGACTCGGGATTTGAAATGGGAACAGTAGATAAATCTAAGAGTTTGACTCAAAACAACTCATGGTACGAGTCATGGAAAGGAAGGACGAGTTGTAGGAGGAGGAGTGAAGAAGACTTGGAGTCCAAGTTCCAGACCACGAGTCGTGGTATATAGGTACGACTAATGGTCAGTTTCGTGGGGGAGATGAAGTCACGAGTATGTTACTACTCGTGCTAGGAAACCATGATTCGTGGGATGAAGTGGTGGTGAGAATCCAATAAGTTTCCAGGTGGCCAGTGGTTATCACAAGTGGCAACCACGAGTCGTTACTTCATGGTACGACTTGTGGTGAGACCCGTGATGACTGGTAGTGTTCAATTTCCAAATTTTTCATTAAGGATATTTTCATAAATTGTAAGCTCTAAGTTCCTAAACTACATCATTTTAATCTCAGTTAGAAGGGTTTTAAGAGTACTTAAGCTATCATAAGACTTTCCATTCCATGCATGAAAATTTAGAGTGTTCCATTGGAGATCAAGCTTGAGAAATTCCCCGATTTCTTCTCCAATTTCTCGGGGCTTTCAAGGGAGAGTGTATGATCCAATTACCCAGGTATGTAGGGTTGTGAATGAGAGTTCCTCTTCACTCTCATGCCCCAACTCCCTTCTATGTTTGTGAATTCAAGTATTAAAGTAAATTTGATGATCTTATGGGGTTTTAAGCCCAAATTTATGGAATTCTCTTTGATTTGATTATGGGTCAATTCCCTTCATGTTCTAAATGGTGTTTTAATGATCGATGGGCAGATCTTATATTTAAATTGATTATAATTTTTATGATTTCAAATCCAAGTAAATATATGTCCAATTATGCAAGTTTCATGAAAAGTCAAGTTAGGATTCTATTATGATTTTGATCTTCCTAACCCTAAAATTATAAAATTATGATTTATGGTATGATTTCTCTTCAAGTACTCTTTATGAATTTATGAATATCAAGTATATGAATTTTCACAAGTATGCATGTTCTTCATGATTTATGAATTTATGACTTTTGGCCAACTTACGGGCCTTCTTCATGGCTAATCATGTGTTTCAAGTATGATTAAGTATGTTATGATTTATTTGGCCATGAAATTCATGAATGATTTCAGGATTACGATATAAGCCTCATGTACATATTTTTGGGAGTCGTGTGTAGCACCGAGTAGACCCGTTCAGGTAAATCCCGTGGTCTCAGAACTATGTGCCACCATAGGTATATACATATATTTTTTGATCCCCTGTGATATCACATCATGCACATCCCTTGCCTGGTAAGCCTAGGACGGCTCTGCCCACTTGAGTGCAATAGTTCGGGCATCATGTAAGCACCATCATGATGGTGTCGGTTAAAACGATTTCTCCCATTTTTCCTAATTATTTATGCATCGTTATGTTTATGTTACTTTGGCTCCAGTTATGTTTTTATTAGGTATTTTCTTATGACTATGATTATGACTAGATTATGAATGGCTTGAAAACCTTGAGCCCTCATATTTATATTATTATATTTACTTCATGTTCAAGTTGTCCTAGACTTATGAACTCTTATATATTTTAACTGTCCATTTTACTTACCTTGCATACTTAGTACATTCCAAGTACTGACCGCATAATTTATGTTGTATCATTTCGTCATACTGGTCCGAGGGATCAGTCTCAGCCTCATCATTTGTCCTGATTTTCCCTCAGGCCTGTTTAGGAAGTGTTGATGAGTCCTCATCCTTCGAGGACATTCAGTTATCCATTGATATGTTATTTCAGTTTCAGACTTTTGTCGAGCTAGTTGGGGATGTTGTCCCATCATCTCATCAGTTATGTTAGAGGCTTTTCAGACAATATGTAAAAAATTAGCTTGTCATTGTTGACTCTGTTTTATCTTGATATGTATGCACACTTCTGCTTAAGCATGTTTTATTATTTCAGTTTCCACTTGTTGTATGTTGGTCACGACCCGAACGAAGGCCCGGATGGCAACACGGGACAAGGAGCCTGGAGAGTCCCCAAGTCGACCCATGGCATAAGCATATATCTAACTCAATCAATGAAACTGAATAATCACCAATATAATTATAGCGGAAGTCTAAACTTAAACATAACATCAAAATATACAATCCGAAGCTGATTACATACATATGTCTAAAAAGCCTCTAACATGATGAGTTGATGGGACAAGATCCCAACTAACTCAATAAAACTAAAACTAAAATACATATAGGAAATCTGAATAGTCTAGTCCTCAGGAGATGAGGACTCACCAACAACGTATGATGCAATCTCAGAAGACTAACTATGAGCGGGACTGAACCTGAGAGTCGGGTCCTGTATCATGAAATGATACAACATAGATTATGCGGTCAGTACGTGAAATGTACCGAGTATGTAGGGTAAGTAAAACCACTTAAGTAAGTAAAACCACTTAAGTAAGTAAAATCATTTAAAGAAAATTCATAATGTAAAACATAAACATTTAAGAATCTGAGAGTAGGGCTTGCATGCATTCTTTCTGAAATCATGATCTCATCATAACATAACATATCATCATAACTGAATCTATTGACTCAAAGCTGAAACCTGATACTTATAAGTAAAACTGAACATTGAGTCAAATCTGCTTTAGAACTTATATAGATATAGAAATCTCACGAATGATAAACATGCATAACTGAAATCATGAGGAACAATGGGAGACTTGTCTTTTAACCGACATACCACGATAGAGCTTACGTGGTTCCAACTATCACACTCAAATGGGTAGAGCTGTCCAAAACCTTGCTAGGGCTAGGGACGATAACATGATATCGATATCAAGCTCATGGGCCAATAGGGTCGGGGATAGATCACAAGGGAGGTCCCAAAGTAATATATATATAAGTATAAACCTTCGTTGGTGCGTAGTTCTGAGGCATAGGGTGATCGACTCTTAGCCTGCTCGGTGCTAGACACTACTCTCAAAAATATGCATATGTTCTACATCGTTATTCAACGAAGCTCAACATCGTCTATTGACGAAGATCAATCATAAAATACATCTCATTTATGAAATTATGCATATGAGAAGCTTCAACTGAAAACATACCACAAGCTGAAAGATAATTCGGAGTCTTCACTCCAAAATCATGTGGTAAGCTCAATTTGAGAAATCATCAATCATACTTTGAAAATGTGGGCATTGTCCAAAGCTTTATCATACTTGAAAATACTCAATTCATATCAAAAACATAATTATAAACATGGGTAGATTGAAAATATGTTTTTATTATAATATCACATCATCATCATACATTCATAGAAAATCTCATCTTTCATGAACTTTTCATCAATGGGCTTTGACGACTCTTTTTCGTATCGAGCGCATCCGCAAGTGTACGGGTCGTGCAAGTAATATAGTGGCTCTTTTTAAGAACCGGGTTGTCGAACCCACAGGGACTGGACCCATTCCTCTAACTATCCATTTCTAGTGTGACCTTAAATACCCAAAGTGTTATTATAGACATTTTCGATTAAGATTAATTAATTCTAAGTTTGGTCAACGAAATATTACAAAATTACTCTAGGAGCAACATAGAGTTAAAACCGGATAATAATGCGAGACTACGATTTGCAATGGGTTAAGCATGGAACTATCAATTGTTATTTCACATAATTAGAATTTCATGTTCATGGTCTTTCGAACCTCTAAACACAGCAATCTAGCCTCACTGCATCATTGTGAGTGAGGATGCTAATTTCTAGTCGCGGGCAATTAGTATATTTGTGTAGTTTACGGGAAACGATTAGGGACTTTCGTACGTCTAACCATTTAACTTTAACTTAGCCTCACAACTACTTTGAGTGGTGATGTGACATCCCTAAGTTGGTCTTTCATAACTTAGTGTGTCAACCAAGCAAGGTGTTAGGTATATTTCTATCTGACAAAAAAATCTCTCCCGTAATTACAAACATGCTCCTCACATTCTCATGTCTGACCTAAATGGCAATGCTTTCTCAAGCTATCACCCGAGCTAACAAATATGCTTTCATGGTGATCAATCATAAAAACAACCAACAATACAGAATGCAAAGACGGTAACAACAATCAATAACTTAAATCCCAAAACAATATCATAAAATCACAATCTCATCATTCCTTGGCTTCAACCCTAAAGGAAGGGTTCTAGCCATTCATGTTCGTAAACTACTCTACACTACTATTAAACTACTCCTAAACTACATACTTACACGAGTTTGGTAGATGAGAAGGAATTTGCCAAACCCTAGATGAGTTCTCCCACTTCTCCCTTCACTCCTAGGTAGTTTTCGAGAATAAAATCGTGACCAAATGGAATTAGGAGCTAAGGGGTCCTATTTATAGTAAATGGAGCGCGTGCTTAATTTGCTTTGTCGTGGAACGTCTCCGTGTCACGAGTGTATCGCCGGAGCACTGCCTCTGTGACACGAAGGCAACGAAAGCTCTATGGAAATCACCCGAAAATCGGCTCTCGGCAGCACCACTGCCGGGTGGCAGCATGGCACGCTGCTTGGGCAACGCGTTGGCCTCCATGTCGCACAGCCAGCCTACCGTGGCACGTTGCCGGCGCAGTGCCAGGCTGTTTGTGCCTCCTCTTTGCCGGCGTTCGCGTTTTAATTCCCGTTCCAAGCCTCTACTTCACCAACTCATGGATTAGTTCCTCCAAGAAGTCATCAAAACCTACAAAACGGAGGCTAATCATGTTGGTTAGCACATATATTCACATTCATATAAAATCACATGAATATGTATAAAATAACATAGATAAACAAGACTAATTTAAGTTATAATGCGTATCTCGGGCATGTTATTTTTGCCCGTGATCACAACCCCACACTTAAAGCCTTGTTCGTCCTCGAACAACCTTTTACATATCATACATATGGAGACTCACACATAACTAATTTAGCAAGATAATTCAAGCTACGGCTATAATGATTACATAAAGATACACATTAAAAATAGAACATGCTATGAAATACAACTATGTTAAGACTACTTAACCTCAAGAATCGACTCTCAATCTTCGCAAACTCATACAAAATCAGCGATTAAGTCCCACATGAATGTGCTCCTTCCTTAAACATGTGCCTCACGGAAAGAGAGTTGCCCAATTTCACACGCAAAAATAATTTTTACATCACATCATGTGTGGGTACATAAATAGAATTACACTCACTCTCACAAAGAATTCACATGCATCATGTCATGACCCATAAGCTTGCCATTGTGTTTACTTCACTAATTTGAGGATGTATGAATGTAAGATCAAGTAGGACTTTGGCAGGATTTGTAATGTAACTCAGGAGTACGAGGTAGGTACTATTAAGTGAGTAATAGTGACTATCTTTCCTAAGCGCTTTTAATACATCACGCCCTCATTGCGAACTTCCCTTCCCTTACTTCACCTTTTTATCCTTGGTAGTTTTTTTTTTCTCTTTTGTTCCCCTTTATTTAGGCACTTTTGGCTTATTGTAAGGAGTTTTATAAATAATTTTTAATGAATTTATTTTCTTACTCCTTAATAATGATCGACCACTTTTACACAAGTGCACCTTTGTCCTTTCTCAACTTCTACAACTTGCTACTTTTCATTTCTTTTCATTCTTCTCCTCCTTTACTCTTTTAGATTTTCCTCTTTAAGCGCTTAGGAGCTTTGGATCAAATTCAAAGGTTAATGAAAGAAAAGTTAAGCTTATGTTGCGGCTATCAAAGAATAGGCTCAAGGCTCAATGGGGCTAACTAGGATTAATTTCTCAAGGTAGGTAAAACGAGGGATAAAATTTAGGTTAATTCAAAGAAATGCCTAAATCCTCTCCCATAATTCACATCCTTCATTTCATTTTATAAAAACACCAGGCAAGTTACGGAGCAATCCCACAATAGCATAGAATACTCAAAAACCTTACACTCATGGCACATGCTCAATTCCAAGACACATTCGGCGAGACTCTTACTCGGCTAATCACAAGAATTCAAAAATTAAGCTTCAATCCCTATTGAGTCAAATTCACAAGCCTAAGTGTCTCAAACAAAAGTTATACACTTGCATGCTTCAACAACGAACATGCCATCTCACCATCATGTCTGACACATAACAAGAACATCAAGCATCCATTAGCTACGGTTCAACAAACCCCGACATCCTATCGACTAATTTTCCTCAAGGCAGAGGTCGTCATCCATCCATCGTCGGAAACAGTCCCTAACTTTGACTAAAACATTATATACGAGACAAAGAAAAGAATTATTTGCCGGTTCAAATAACCCCTAGTCGGAAAAGAGCGAAAGAAAAAACCAACGGGTGATAAGAAGTCATTCTTGACTCACAAAAATTTTCAAATTTTTCTCAAATTTCCACACAAGCATTAAATTCACCAAAAACTTGGTAAGCACAAAAAAATTTAAATTTCCATTATTCCTTCACCCCGCAATCATACTATGTCTCATATCATCAATTAATATTTACGAGAGGTGAGAAATACTCCCTAAGGCCTTTAGGCCTAGCTGCTAGCATGTTTTTCCTCAGCAACGTGGGTAGTCGACCCCACACTTTTTCCTTTTCCATACTTACTAGCTTCCTCCCTCGAGGTACTCGAGACTTCCCCTACTACGTGCCTAACTTTCCACCAAAAACAACAAACAAAAAATAAAATAACAAAATCAAAACAAAAATCAAAGGTACAGAATTGTACGAGGTACCCTTGGGTTGCCTCCAAGCGGCGCCTTATTTTTACATCGTGGCTAGACGTGGGTTTGCCCCTTTTCGGGACATCCTCATACACAGGTTCTCTTTCGAGAACCATCTCCTTTTCTTACCTTCATTTTAGAGAAACGGCCTCCACTCACATTCCTCCCTTTCTCCAACTTCTTCTTACTTTAAAGCCCTCTATCAGACTCAGGTTGAACACTTGACATTTCCTTTGGCCATACTGTGGAATCCCTCCACCCCACACTCATCCTCTGCCAACACACTAACGACAAAGGTTTTACGCTTGGTGCGCGGATGGATTTATTTCTTAGTGAACCACGGAAGGTTTCTTCTTAAAAATCCTGCGGCCTCATTTTTCGGGGGTCCCTTCTTTCAAATCGTCCGCTCCTCCGGTGGCCAGAATGGCCGTCCCAAGATTAAGAATTTTCACAAGTCATCCACACGAAAATCTAAAACAATAAAATCAGTAGGTATAATAAGTTTTCTGAGTTCTACTCGCGGCATCGGCGGCCAGCTGCGGCATCAGCCTTGTCGGCCTCGATTTTCCCAGCAGTGTGTTGAATAGGGATAGAGGCATTAGATTAGCTACTTTGCCCCTAAATCACACAAAGCTTCGTAGCACCTCAGCTTTACCAATTTGTATGGGGAGGTAAAACTCGGGGTCTTTGAGCACTTTGGCATTTTGCTCAATACCTGTGGCTGCCTCCTCGGTCGGTGCTACAGTCACGGACGTCCCCAATCTAACTTTGTTCGCCATCGTCCTTCAAATGGCCCAGCATGTTGGGCATTCCACCGCAAGACATCAATAAGAGGCAAATTTATGTGAAGTTCTTTGAAGCTCTCAAAGAACTTTTTGAAACATTCCTCCTCCTTTTCTTCACGAATCTACGAGGAAGGGTGGTGAGGCGATCACTGTCTTTGCATTTTAATGAAAGGTTGCGCATTTTGTTTCCGGCCTCCCGATTTGCTCATTATCGGTGGATAGTCTGGTCTTACCAACTCATTTTTTACCTCTTTCTCAACTCTTTGGAAACCTTCGCATCGGCTACTTTGCCTTCCGCTTCTAAAATGATGGCATTGATGTAGGGGTTAGGATACGCATCGCTTGGTAATTCCCCTTGCGGCCTCATGTTTGAGCAGCTGCTATCGACCCACTTGTTTTTTTCAAGATTGCGGGTGGCTACTTGGCGATTCATTAGAGTAAGTGCCATCCTACTTTGATTTTACATAGCGGTTATAGGTCTCCATAATTTTCTGCGATGTTTCACTCAATGCGACTGCTACTATACCCATCAATCACCACAATGCCCTTTGATGCGATGTTGTTGAGGTTGCATAAAATTCTGCTTTGGTTTCCACCCCAGAAAAATTCGGGTGGCCTGCCAGTTACATTGGAGTTGTTTAGAGATTGATTCTGTGGACATTCCCAACAAAAATTAGGCGGTGGATTGGCTCCACAAGATTAGCGTTGTGCCCATTGGCCACCACAAATTTCCACACCAACTCGGAGCTTGTTTGACACATTATCCACGGCCTGGTATTTGGTGCATACTCAGTTTATTGAGCGAGTCATCATTTGATGTTAGAGCAAGCTAAGCGTAACGCCAAGGCATTCAAACCATACGCACGTAAACCCCGTCTTCTTCACCACACCCCTCTTGATGATTAGCTGTGCCACTCTGGATTTCCTTGTGCAATTATTTTGTTCAACAAAGTGTACAACTCATCATATGTCTTCTCAGGCTTGCCCACCATTTTGCATAGTCTAGTAATATTTTTGTGTGTAGGTCTAGACTTTCTACAAGTATGGGCCAACACTTCATTTGATTGCTTTGGTGATGAGGACAGTCTCTCAGCAATGACTTGAATCTTTCCCAAGCCATATATAAGTTCTCATCGGGCTTACGCTTGAAGAGTGAGTATTTCACTTTGCAACTTTGCGATCTTGCACGAAGGAAAGAATCGATAAGGAACTTCTTAGCCAAATCATTCCATGAAGTTGCCTGGAGTTCGGTGGCTCAGCCTTCGGCCACTTTTTTGCCTTTTCTCCCAACAATGAAAATGGGAGAGGGTCAATCGGACATAATCTATGGACACCTTAGAGGTGAGGACAAACGTGTCGATAATCTCTACAAAGCTACGTAAGCTCTTTGTGGTCCCTCATGTGCCATTCCGAGTGAACTGACCACTAGAATGTAACAGTTGCACCATGTTACATTTTTAAGCTCAAAGTTTCCTCCAGGAGCTCACAGTTTCACAGGATACTAGAGTTCACATTTGTCGCTAGTGGGATGGGCACTTCGCGAGGCGAGTGCGCTTCCATTGCTTAGGTAACCTTTATTTCTTGCCATGTTGTTTGTTGTTGTACCTTTTCTTGAAGTCTCTTCAGCTTTTCTCTATAGCTACTCTCCTTTGCAAATGGATTTGACGTTCGAGGTTCAAGCAACGCGGTTCCACAAGCTCTCTATTTCCACATAGCCGGCTCGCGGGACAACACAGTCTTTTTGCAAATAGACAAACTAAGACAAGTTTCTCAACACTTAAGGAAAATTTAAAAATCACACAAAAACAGATAAAGTATCAAAACTTCCACCGTGTCCCAGAGCAACGGCGCCAAAAACTTGGCGACTCTTTTCGTATCGGCGCGTCCGCAAGTATGCGGAATTCGTGCAGAAGTAACATAGTAGCTCTTTTTAAGAATAGGATTGTCGAACCCACAAGGACTGGACCTATTCCTCTAACTATCCATTTCTGAGTGAGCCTTAAATACCCAAAGTGTTGGTTATAGACTTTTAGTTTAAGATTAGTGGGAGTCTAAGTTTGGTCAACGAAATATTCTGAAATTACTCTAGGAGCAACATAGAGTTAAAACCCGAGATAATAATGTGAGACTACGATTTGCAATGGTTAAGCATGGAACTATCAGGTGTTATTTCACATAATTGGAAATGCGATGTTCACGGTCTTTCGAACCTCTAAACACGGCAATCTAGCCTCCTTTGCATCATTGTAGTGAGGATGCTAATTTCTAGTCGCGGGCAATCAATTATGTTGTGTTTTACGGGGAAGCGATTAGGGACTTTACGTGCGTCTAACCATTTAACTTTAACTTAGCCTCACAACTACTTTGTTGAGTGGTGATGGCAGGCATCCCCTAGAGATTGGTCTTTCCTCAACCCAGGTGTGTCAACCTTAGGAGGCAAGGTGTTAGGTATATTTCTATCGACACAAAAATCTCTCCGAATACAAACATGCTCCTCACATTCTCATGTCACGACCTAGGTAATGCTTTCTCAAGCTATCACCCGAGCTAACAAATATGCTTTCATGGTGATCAATCATAAAAACGCCAACAATCGAGAATGCAAGGCGAAAACAACAATCAATAGCAATCCCAAAACAATATCATAAAATCACAATCATCATTCATGCTTCAACCCTAAGGAAGGGTTCTAGCCATCATGTTAAATAAAACTCTCTACACTACTATTAAACTACTCTAAACTACATACTTACACAAGTTTGGTAGATGAGAAAATTTGCCAAACCCTAGCTGAGTTCTCCCACTTCTCCCTTCACTCCTAGGTAGTTTTCCGGAATAAAATCGTGACCAAATGGAATTAGGAGCTAAGGGTCATATTTATAGTAAATGGAACGTGCTTAATTTAGCTGTCGTGGAACGGCTCCATGTCCGCAGTGTATCGCGAGCTCTTGCCTCCCGTGACACGGAGAGCTAACACAAAAGCTCCAAAATCACCGAAAATCGCTCTCGGCGGCACCGCCGCGTTGGCGGTGTGGCATGCTTGCTTGGGCAGCGTTGGCCTCTCCATGTGGCGCAGCCAGCCTACCGTGGCACGTTGCCGGCGTGCGGGTGGGCTGTTTTGTGCCTCCTCTTTGCCGGCGATCGCGTTTTAATTCCGCTTCCAAGCCTCTACTTCACTAACTCATGGATTAGTTCCTCAAGAGTCATCAAAACCTACAAGAGCAGAGGCTAATCATGTTGGTTAGCACATATCTTCACATTCATATAAAATCACATGAAAATGTATAAAATAACCCAGATAAACAAGACTAATTTAAGTTATAGCGTATCTCGGGCATGCTATTTTTGCAGTGATAGAACTTTTAGTTCATAAAGCTAGAAACATTTGATTTTTAGTAAGAAAACATTATAAATCTTGCTCATGCTTCATAATTCAATGGTAGAAATATATTTAAATCATACCCATGTAAAGAATTATGAAATTCATGCATTTGGGTTAAAACCCATAATATCATAGAACATTCATGATTTAGAGAGGGATAAGGCATGGGTGTGAAAGGAATCACCTTTCATATCCCTACATGCACATTGGTAGGCGATTCTTACACTTCTTTGAATGCCCAATAAGAAATTGAAGAGAATTTGATGAATTCTAGGCTTCATCACCCTCTCTAGTCTTCTACATTGCATTCCCTTGAATGAATAAGGCCCTAAAATAAACTTAACCCCCTTTAAAAGTCACTATTCATAACTCAAAAGCGACATAGTTTAGGCCTTAGAAGCTTAGGAATTATGAAATAACCCTTACTAAATTCGCAGAAAATAAGCTGTCATGTGGTCAACGGGGACCCTAACGACTCGTTACCACTGGGGCCACAACTCGTGCTGATCCATGAGTTACCTTTTGCTCAATAGGTTGTTACACCCTAGTAAGATTCCGAGCATCTAGTTGACCTATTCGGGCGTTGGTTAAGCATATTTGATAGCCATACGTGCTAGAAAAAGGCTTGAGGAAAAGATCGGACGAAAATCTGTCGAACCCTTTGCCCGGGAGGTGCCGAGGCAGAACCCCTCCCATGATGGCGCCGTGTCACGGAGGTAGGGCCTCCGCGTTGGCTCCGTGACACGTTGGGCTATCCGAGCCCAAGCCATATAAAGCCCCCACTTCGATTTGTGATGTTATTTCCATAATATAATTTCCAACGTGAGAAGCAGAGATAGGGACCGAAGGAAAGTAATATATATCCGTTTGATTACAACACAGTAGCGAAGTCTAATCTCAAATTAACCTCGAGTACCGAGTATTGGCGGAGCATTTCCTCGGAGTTTGTTTTCGCGAAATACGGCGATGAATCGGCGAGCTACGGACCAAGGTAAGAGGAATTTCTCCAAACTAGTGTCCTATGTGCTCCTAGGCTGTGAAGTGAATACTTCTCCATACGGACTCTAGAAATTATAAGTTTTCGACCGTCTTTTCGATAAGCCTAAGTTTAGGCTATAATTATATCGAAATTGATATCGTCCTTGAGAATAAAGGCGTATTTAGCTCTAATCAACGTGTTTATGAATGCGGTTGGGAGAAATAGGCTGGGTATTGGCCAGGAGCCTCGTCAGGCGTCGAATAACTCCCGAGGTTAAGGTATGTGAAGTTGTTCTTCGGCCAAGTTAGTAAGTCTTAGTTTTGTGAATCATAGTAAACTCCGTATTTGAAACTCTCGGAGTTGAATGTTGAAAATTGAGTAAGTCTAGTAAATTGTGGTTTGCGTTGTCCATTATCATATTTCGGTCAGAAAGATAGAAAAGCATGCGCCAAAGGGTGAGTTAGCATTCGATTCAGGGTGGCTTATTGTATGATTAGCAAGCATGTTATAGAATAAAAGAAAACGAGATTTTGAGAATATAAGCTAGTAAAGAGTAAAACCGAATGAACGAACGGTTTTGTGCCCCTACGAACTAGCCATTGACGGTAGAATGTGGATACGAATTGCTTGAGTAGTTAAAGAAAGATTTCAGAATCGGTATAATCGTACAAAGATTGATTTGAAATGCAAGAGAGAAAGAAATCGGAATAAGAATTTGATTTGGATAGTCTTTTTCAGTCATACATGCTATTTATATGTGCAATTTGTCGAGACTTGTTGTGGCATGAGGGCCCCTTATTGAGCGTCCCTGCCGCCCAGGTTGGCCAATCGTGTCGCCAGCGGGTGTGTTTTCGTCACTCCAAGGAGTGGCATGCGAGATCCCCGGCTTGGACGAAGATGAGGATGAAGCTTTCCCCATAGCGATCCCAGTCCCAGCACACGAGGTGCGGCTCGGTTTTCGAGATAGCCGGAGAGGGAACAGACCCTATACATTGCGTACGTACATTCGGTGTTTCAGTGCGGCTTCCGGTTTCGAATGGCAGAAGCAGTCCTATACGGTAACATGCATGCACGAGGCGTAGCTCCGATTCCGGAATAGCCACAGAAGCAGACCCTATCTGTTACTGTCTACGTAGGCTCGGACCCAGTTTCTGATTATTTATATCGGAGGCCGAGGCGAGCCGGAGACCCGGGGGGCAGTAGAGAGAACTCAGAAGTGACGAGATAGTGGAGTGACTTATTTTTTGGCGGAGTATTGACCCGGATAGGGGTATATAGATTGTTTGCTTGCTTGGTGCCATCCGACATGGGGAGTTGGTATTGGCTCTTGCTACTTGTATATCTATTTATGTGTTATATACTGGCTACTAGACAGCAGGCCGACGTGTTCACAGGTACGCCTCCGCCTTATCGGTACGAGAAAGCATGATCGGTTCATATCGTTTATTCGATTCGATTACCTCTGCCATACGAATTTGCTAGTCATCTTTACATCTTATTTGATTCTTTTCAGTTATGTTATTTCAGTTGCTTTGCATACTCGGTACCAGCGAAATGCGGCGCCCGATGAAACCTTTGCATTACTTACTGCAGTACTCATAGACGAGGGCGATCACTTGTGATTCAAGTCGGCTATTGAGTTGTCGGCTCTGTCATCCCAGATCGATTTCGAGTGTAGTTCTTTTCCTTTTGATGTATGCAGTATGGGTAGGTGGAGCCTGTCCGATCATTTCTACTACTACTGTGAGGCTTGCGGGTGTTTATTTATCTCCCTGTGGTCGGTTGAGCTGGTCGTGTGAGGCAGTGTAGTTTGTTATAGCTCTTTAGTATCTCTGTTTTTTTATGTTTGCATTGTGAGGCCATAGTTTTGATAATAGTAGTGACTTGCGGTCCGTAGCTTCTCGATTGTTTACTTTAAGTTTGAATGTGCAGTGAAATTTGTTATGCAGTACAGTGGCTATAAACCCCGAATAGCCGTAAAGGCGTATTCTGGCCGCTATATAGCCCTTTGTTTCCAGGAACTGAGATAGAGCTAGCCGGGCACGAGATACGCCTCGGCCCACCCAGGTTAGTAGTCCCGGAGTCGAGTCTAGGGCACCGGAGTGCAGTCATAACCCCCAAGGCGGGCGTGACAAACTTAGTATCCCAGTGTTGCAAGCCGTGCTAAGTAGAGTCTTGTCTATGGATGTGTTACCACATACTATAGGCGAGGAGGGAGTGCAAGGCATGATAGGATGGTTACTCTTCTTTCTCGATCGTCGTGCTATAGAGAAGCTGATACGGTATAGGGTTGAGTCCCTAAAACTTATTGTATTCTTTGTTTTGGTCAAAAATGGCAGATCGGCGGCACCTTTTTGCCACGGGCGAAGACTAGATGCAACGGTAGGAGAAGGCTCTAGCGAGGGTGCCTCGAGATTGAGACGAGTCGGCCCGATCGAGGGCGACATAGAAGGCTTCTTCTGACCATCACAGCAGTCCCCTCACATCGGGGAGATGTTGGGCACTATGCTTCCAGATAGCTCACGTGCCTTAGCCATTCATACGATCGGGAGGTTCGTAGTGCTGTAGGTTATGATGATGGCATAGATGTTGCGACGGTCGAGCGCCACTGCGCTGATAGAATCTTCGAGTGGGACGAGCAGTTCAAGTGCGGGAATTTTGTACTTTGGGTCCCCCAGTTGTTTTACGGGATCGGATCGGGCGAGAGGACCCTCGGGACTTTTTAGATCGGATACGGAAGGATATTTCGAAGTTATGCATGTGACCTGAGTCTGTTGGCGCGGTATTCCGGTTACGTGATATAGCTATATTGTGAGTACGAGAGTTGGGAAAGGTCTAGGAGAGATGTTGCCTCAGGCACGGACCGGCTTCTGGAGAACTCTAGACCATTATTTGCCACGAGAGGCTCAGTGAGCCGGATGGACCAGTTGCATCTAGAGCGGGCGAGAGTGTACGTGAGTATGCTTTGCGGTTTGACTCCTTAGCCGTTATGCTCCGGCATTTGTTGATACCATGCCGGCGAGAGTTCACATATTTATCATGGATCTAAATGTCAGGAGTATGCGAGGCATGTATGGCGGTGACGTTGCGAGAAGATATGGACATCGCCGAGAGTACGGAGGCT
Source organism: Datura stramonium (assembly GCA_018107945.1). Taxonomy (NCBI): domain Eukaryota; kingdom Viridiplantae; phylum Streptophyta; class Magnoliopsida; order Solanales; family Solanaceae; genus Datura; species Datura stramonium. The sequence goes on from JACEIK010006376.1 coordinate 20,288, forward strand.
TTTGCTCGAGACCATAGAGGTCACCAAACGGCAGCAAAGTAGTAAACAGAACCGATCGAGAGCAGCGCCACGAGAGACAGACCGAGATGACATACGAGAGGGAGATTGGAGAGGACCCCGAGCCTCGATTATCGAGATAGACCCCCTAGACCCCCGCACTCCACCCACGGCCTTGTCCCGGCCCGAGGTGGATACATCAGTAGAGGGCGATCGGGGCCTAGTGGCGGTTCCGAGCGGTGGAATCCCTGCGGCGAGAGGGGAGCGAGTAGATTTGCACCCTCACCACGCCCTTATTGCAGTCGACCACTAGGAGCTTGTAAATGGCTTCACTTTAAGGTATTTTGCGGACGGGGAAGGGCGCCCGGATAGAGAGATTGTCGACCCAGTCGAGGCCGAGAGACAGCCGGGACGGGGGATCACGGGGCCACGGCTCTAGCGGCCTGTTGGGGTGTGGGCCTTGAGGCTCTCGGCGAGGCGAGGCGAGGTAGGTCGAGAGCCTCCGGTTCGGAGGTACGGGCTCAAGCGCGCTTATGCACTACCGAGACGGCTCGAAGCGTCTCGGATGTAATGTAATTACGATGATTATTTGTTTCATTTGCTACCTTATGTATTGATTGACTCGGGATCCACTCTGTCATATGTTACCCCATTTGTAGCACGGAAGTTCAATATTGCACAGGGTATTACAGACCCTTTTGGTATCCCACGCCCGTCGGTGACTCGATTATAGCTAGCGAAATTTACCGAGGTGTACGGTAGAGGTTGCGGCCGTCGGCACCACGTAAGAATGCAGGTCGAGTTAGAAATGATAGACTTCGATGCCATAATGGGTATGGATTGGCTAGTGCGTGCTTTGCCAATGTTGAATGTTGACCAAGACGGTCCGATTCCACTTCCCGGGGAGAAGCCGGTGCGGGAGTAGGCAGCACCGCTACGCCAAAAGGTAGGTTTATTTCCTACCTTCGAGGCGAGGAGATTGATAAGCTAAGGAATGTATTTACCCAGTCGAGTTCGGGATGTACAAGCGAGAATCTCGACACTCGATGCATTAGGTGGTAGGCGAGTTCCGGATGTATTTCGAGATGAGTTACACAGTATTCCCCCGAAAGGGAAATAGATTTTGCTATCGATTTGTTGCCGGGCACTCAACCTATATCAATTCCTCCCTTCGTATGGCTCCTGTAGAACTTAGAGAACTAAAGGAGCAGTGAAGATTTGTTAGATAAAGGTTTCAACAGGCCCAACATCTCTCAATGGGGTGCTCTAGTATTGTTCGTGTGGAAGAAAGATGGCTCACTCCGGATGTGCATAGATTATCGGCGATTGAACAAAGATTCTGATGAAGAACAAGTACACTTCCACGAGAATTGATGACTTATTTGATCGGCTTCAGGAGCGAGGATACTTTTCAAAAATTGACTTCAACGGTACGGATATCACCGAAGTCAAGTACGTGAAAGAGATATTCCTAGAACGACGTTAGGACCCGTTATGGACATTTGAATTTCTAGTCATGTCCTTTGGGTTAACGAATGCCCCGGCAATATTCATGGACCTGATGAACAGTATTTTCAGACCCTTCACGGACTTGTTCGTAATAGTTTTTATTGACATTACAGTGTATTTTCGCTCTAAGCGAGATCACCGGACTCATCTGCGGACAGTACTCCAGATCCTGAGGACCGCAGTTATATGCTAAATTTTCCAAGTCTGAATTAAGCAAATGTTAGCCTTTTGAGGCAGCTAGTAGCCGGATCTTTGGTATTCGAGTTGACACGCCGAAGATAGAAGCGATCAAATCATGGCCAAGGCCTACCACTCGGCCAAAGTCCATAACTGCAGGATTATAGGGGCTATTACAGGAGTTTGTTGAAGGGTTCTCGACTAGAGCGGCACCTCGGCCAAACTGATGCGAGAAAGCAGCAAAATTTCGGTGAACGAGAGGCATGCGGCGAGCTTCCAAGAGCTGAAGGATGGATTGACCTCCGCCCCGGTATTAGCGTTACCGAAGGTACGAAGGTTGTCGGTATATTGCGACGCATCGGCGTCGGGTTGGGTTGTGGTTGATGCAGCATGGTAAAGTGATTGCATATGCTTCCCGAACCGGCGAGGAAACACGAGAAAAACTACCCTACCCACGACACAGAGTTAGCGGTGATCCACGCCTTGAAAATGTGGAGACATTATTTGTATGGTGTTCATGTGGACATTTTCACGAGATCACAGAGCTTACGAGTATATCTTTTTCGAGAGGAGTTGAATCTGCAGCGGCATCGGCGGAATTGCAGTGGCGAAAGGATTATGATGTGAATATTCTATACCACTAAGGGAAGAGCCAATGTTGCTTCGATGCTCTCGGTCGAAAGTCCATAGGGAGTTTGGCGTACTTGCAGCCCGAGCGGCGGTGAGTGAGGAGATACATCGAGTTAGCTAATCTAGCCGTTAAAATTGTAGCGAAGCGAGAGGACAACGAGAGGCGGTAGTTCGGGGCAGGCTCGTATCATCCTTAGTTGTGGGAGTGAACGGCAATTTGAGGATCTGACCTAGTTCAGCTTAAAGATTATATTCCGCTAGGGAAGCGCGAGAATTCCGGAGTAACGAGAGGATGGGTACTGCGATGTAAAGACGTTTATGTGTTCTAATGTTTCGGAGCTCCATGTGGATCATGACTTGAGGTACATTAAACGCTATTCCCTCCCACTCACAGGCGCAATGAAGATGTATCATGATATTAAAGAAAACTACGGTGGCGAGGTATGAAAACAGAAATTGCTGAATTTGTAGCCCCGTGTCTAAGCGCCCGGCTTGGTGGCTGAGACACATCGAAACCGAGGCGGTTTGACTCGGGATATAGGCTTTGTGCCTCTACAAATGGGAAAGCGATAAATATGGATTTTGTGGCGAGATTACCGTACTAGACACGAGACATGACTCTATATGGGTGATAGTTGGCCAGTTGACCAAATCAGCTCATTTCACGCCAGTGGGAACTACCTTCTCGGCCAAAGATTATGTTGAGTTGTATGTCAGAGATAGTCGGTGCACGGGTGCCGGTATCATTGGCCCCAGACCCAGACACGGTTTACAGCTAGATTCTAGCGGTCGTTTTAGAGGTTTTAGGCACGCGAGATTAAATTAGGCAACGCATTCCACCCTCGAATGGAGTAGCGAAAGGCCCGAACGCACCATTGAGCGCTCGAAAGATATATTTGCGGCGTGTGTGCTAGGGCTTTCCGGTGAGCTAAGATAGGACGAGCATTTTGCCTTTAATCGAGTTTTGTTACAGCCAACGGCTATCCTCGGCTATTCGGTGCGCGCCTTCGAGGCTTTGTACGAGCGAAAATGCAGATCGCCGGTCGGTTGATTTGAAATAGGAGACTCGGCGTTAATTGGGCCGAGACATTGTTCGGCGGTCGGAAGGGAAAAGTAAAAACATCAGAACGCTTGTGAGCTACCTGAGCGCGAAGTCTTATGCGGATGTGCGGCGCGAGACTGGGTTCGATGTGAATGGCCCCAGTTTACGAGTGTCTCGATGAAAGGGGTGATGAGATTCGGCAGAAAATTAGCTCGGCCCAAGGTTTGTCGGGCCATATCGGTCGAGAAGAATAGGGCAAGTGGCGTATGAGTTGAACTTGCGAATCGGAAATTGGAGACTCTGTCCATCCAGTCTTTCATGTATCCATGCTAGGAAGTGCTTAGGGGACCCGTCAGGCGTCCGATCCGAGGATATCAGGTTACGAAGAGTTGGCCCTGAAGGTTCCCGGTAGCTATCTGAACGAGACAAATCCATGATTGAGAACTAAAAAAGATATTAGGTAATTTTGTCAAGTAATATGGTGTAGCGAGCAGGAGAGGAAATGGCGTGGGAGGCGAGAGGAAGACATGAAAGCTAGATATCCTCACTTGTTACGGGCCTAGTCGGGTGACGGTATGTCCAGTATTGTTATTTATGCGGTATCTTGTAGTTGCATCTATATGAAATGAGAGATTGATGTTTGGTATCCGGTGAGTCCTTTATAGTATTGTGCGGAGTACTTGTATTGGACTTTTCTGCATTTGGAGTTTTAGGATAGTCCATATTACGGGGAAACTCTGCCGAAATTTTCTAAACAATAAGTTAAGATAAGTTGAGAAGTCCTCTAGATGGTAGTTTCCATTCGAGGACGAATGTTTTTAAGGGGGGAGAATGTTACACCACAGCCAAGATTCCCGGCATTTAGATGGCCTATTCGGGCGTTGGTTAAGCATATTTGATAGTCATACGTGCTAGAAAAACCCGGGGGAAGATCAGAGCGAAAATCTGTCGAACCACCGCGGGAAATTGCCGAGGCAAAACCCCTCCGCGATGGCGCCGTGTGCGGAGGAGAGAGGGGCCTCCACGTTGGCTCCGTGACCGCGTTAGGCGAGCCCAAGTATATAAAACCCCACCGGTTTGTGATGTTATTTCCATAATATAATTTCGAAGAGCTTGAGAAACAGATAGGGGCGAAGAAAGTAATATATATCCGTTTGATTACGGTGCCAAACGAAGTCTAATCTCAAAATTAACCTCGAGTGTTAGGGTATTTAGCGGCGAGGAGCATTTCTCGGAGTTTGTTTCGCGAAATACGGTCGACGAATCGATGAGCTACCGGACCAAGGTAAGTAGAATTTCTCCAAACTAGTGTCTATGTGCTCTAGCTGTGAAGTAGATACTTCTCCCTTATGGACTTTCGAAAAATTGCAAGTTTTCGACCGTCTTTTCGATAAGCCTAAGTTTAGGCTATAATTATATCGAAATTGACGTCGTCCTTCGAGAATAAAGCTGTATTTAGCTCTAATCAACGTGTTTATGAATGCGGTTGGGAGAAATAGGCCCAGGTGCGGCCCAGAGCCTCGTCAGAGTTTGTCGAATAACTCGAGGTTAAGGTATGTGAAGTTGTTCTTAGGCAAGTTAGTAAGTCTTAGCTTTGTGAATCATAGTAAACTCCATATTTGAAACCCTCGGAGTTGAATGTTGAGAATTGAGTAAGTCTAGTAAATTAAAGTTTGCGTGCTATTATCATATTTCGAGTCCAAAGATAGAAAAGCATGCGCCAAAGGGTGAGTTAGCATTCCCAGTTGAATAGCTTATTGTATGATTACTTAAGCATGTTATAGGAATAAAAAGAAACAGATTTTGAGAATATAAGCTAGTAAAGTAAACCAAATAGACGGAGGCAGTTTTGTGGCTACGAGACTAGCCATTCGGAGCGGTTGAGATAGCCGCTCTGATTGCTTCGGTAGTTAAAGAAAGATTTAGAATGAGTCTAATCGGTAAAGATTCGGTTGAATGACGAGAAAGAAATCGAGAATAAGAGAATCAGATTTAAGATAATCTTTTCGAGTCATACATGCTTGCTATTTATATGGCTATTTGCTTGTTGAGACTATATTTGTGGCGTAGGGCCCCTTATTGAGCGTCCTCGCTGCCCTGGGTTGGTAACTGTGTCGCTCACTAAGCGGGTGGATTTTCGTCACTCCAAGGAGTGGCATGCCGTCCCCAGTTTGGACGAAGATAGGATGAAGCTTTCCCCATATGATCAGTGACACACGAGTGCGAGCTCCGGTTTCGAATAGCCACGAGAGGGAACCCAGGACCCTATACATTGCTAATACGTACATTCAATTATTTCGAGTGCAGCTCCGGTTTCGAATAGCCTAGAGTGAAACGAGACCACATACATTTACTGTCTTCGTAGGGTCCTCCGGACCGAACACGGTGTTATTTATATCGGGCGAGGCCGAGGCCGGAGACCCGAGGGCGAATGGTGGAGTGACTTATTTTGGCGGGTTTGGCCGGGTAGGGGTCTGTAGATTGTTTGCTTGCTTGGTGCCATCCCGGCTTATGGGGATTGTGTGGCTCTTGATTGCTACTTGTATATTTATTTGTGTGTTATATACTAGCTACTAGACGGGCCGTCGCGTTTACGGTACGCCTCGCCTTATCGATACGAAAGCATGATCAGTTCATATCGGTTCTTCGGGTCGATTTACCTCTGTCATACGAGATTTGGTTAGTCATCTTTGTCTTACTTCAGTTCTTTTCAGTTATGTTATTTCAGTTTGCTTTGCATACTCGGTGCAGTGTCTGCGCTTGATGGGGAGCCTTTGCATTACTTTCTGCGGGTGCTCATAGGCGAGGGGAGCGTCCCTCGTGATTCCGATCAGCTATTGAGTTGTCGGCTCTGTCATACGGAGTCGATTTCCAGAGGGTAGTTCTTTTCCTTTTGATGCTATGCAGTATGGGTAGGTCGGGGCCACATCCGTCATTTCTATTACTACTCGTAGAGGCTTGCGAATTGTTTATTTATCTCCCCCGTAGTCGATTGGGCAGTCGTGTGAGGCCGTACGGTTGTATGATTTGTTTTTAGTATCTCTGTTTTTATGATTGGTAAATTGTGAGGCCATAGTTTGTGGTAGTGACCTTGCTTAGGTCACGTAGCTTCTCTGATTGTTTACTGTTAAGTTTCGGATGTTGCAGAATTATTTGTTATTACGGTAGAGGTGGCTATAGGCCCGGATGGTCGTAAGTTTGTGTTTACAGCCGCTATATAGCCCTTTGTTTCCAGGAACTGAGATAGAGCTAGCCGAGGCACCGAGATGTTCCCGGCCCACCGGTTAGTAGTCGAATCGTCTAGGGCACCGAGGTGCCGATCATGCCCAAGGCGGGTGACACTTAGGTATCTTGGGCTCATAATGGAAAACTTAACGACTCGTGACACGGTGACCATGACTCGTGATGCCATGTGATATGCTTGCCCTAGCTTCAACAAAATCATTTCCTTTGCTTGGACACGACTATTCCCACGAATTGTGGGGGATTGACCATGACTCGGAGGGGTCCTCCCGTCAAGTCCACTTTGCCCCTCTTCCCTTTTTCTTTTCTTACTCACCAACCCCACGGCCCGGCCCTAACGACTCGTGGGGGCCTGACCATGAGTCGTGGTCATGCTTGTGGGGATCTCATTTCTCAAGTTTCAAATTCATTCCTTGGGCCTCCCCACGAGTCACAGCACTCTTGGGCTCCTCTCACAAGTCACCTCATGACCGATCATTGCAGTGCAGTTTTCAACTTTTCTCGTTTCAACTCTGATTACGATCTTTGGGCTTCCTGGATATAACAATGTTCTTGAATTCTTGTGTTCATACCATGGGTCTGCGGAGTCTCTCAAGGTTCCTTGTCGTGTCACTACACAGGCCTATGTTCGGGTCGTGACAAAATGTTCAGGAGATTAGTCACTATCTTAGCCAAATAGTTTCTACCCATCCCTTAGCTTACATTACAACCAACTTAAGTCCTAATTGATATTAGATTCAATGTTCTATATTAGTGGGCTATTTTTTTAAGGGCAAGCCTATGGATCGCTTTTTGCATGCATGTTGAGTTCTTTGGGAGAGTGAGAGATTGTTATATCTATACCAGAATCAAAATTGTTATATATCATTTGAGTGAAAGAATTCTCTCCAAATAGTAGGGGTACATAATGGTAAGATTTTGGTGTATCTTGATTGCTAAATTACATATGACTCACGTTGGCCCAAATATATCTTGTTGAGATTAGTTCTAGAAGTGAGTGAATCGATTATTGGCGTTTTTATGTTGATCTAGTATGCATATTGAGTGGATAGTTGGAACTTGATTGAATTGTCTAATGAACCTAAGTGTAAGTAGACCTGTTTGTTGGGTGAATTTTGTGGTTAAATTTGAGAAGGAAAGTAGTAGATTGTTCGAGGACGAATAATAACTTAAGTGTGGGGTGGTGATGTTGGGCATATTTACGCACTTATTTGTCATATTTTACCCATGCTTAGCTATAGTTTAAGAATAAATTATGTGTGTTTTTTTAATTTTATTTGATATTTGTGAAAAATAACTAATGCATATGTTTAGATGTTTTTAGGGATTAAAGTGATGGATTTGGACTTAATTATGGTTAAAAAGTATGGAAAAAGTTGGGCTGAGAAGAAAACAAGTATGATAGGGTTGGCATCGCACAAGCATGGCAGTGCTATGGCACAGGACGTCGAGGCAAAAGGTCCATGCATGAAGCGGTGCAGCGCGCCAACATCTTGGCACAATCGTAGTGCAACGTCTCTAAGCTGTGTTGGGCGACTAGAATTCTAATCCCAATTCAAGTAAGAATAGAAGCTACAATGTCCAATCCTAGTTCAAGAAGGAACAATGAAGACTTAATCTACTACTATATATATGTCACGACCCGAGTTCACACCTTGGACGCAATACGGTACTTAGGATCACCGTGACCCCAAGCAAACCAAGTCAGTGTACTTCTACTAAGAGTGATCAACTAAAGATAATATTAAGCGGAAGGGCGACTAAAGCAACAAGCAAATGCGATTTATAATACAAGGTTTGAACATGTTGTAAAAACCCAAATTGAATTTATAAACATACTAAAGCCTTCTAAAATAAGGCGTGAGTTGCAAGGACAAACCCTCAACTAACTCTAATTTCTACTGAAACTAAACAAGAAATGCAATCATTTCCTCCCCAATTACACGCAAGTGCACGTGAGTCGTACAAGTAATAAAGTGGCTTTATTTCAAGCCGGAGTATCGAACCCACGGGGGTACATGTGTGACAGTAATTTTTCATTAAGTGTTTGGTTTATGCACTTCTTTATACAAGCAAACAAATAGAACAAATGGTGAATTTTCAATAATACTAGTTAATGTAACTTTAAGTAAAAGATTGCAAATTATAATGCGAACAATAGCACGAACAAGCTAACATGCAGATATGTAATTTATTGATTAAATTGCAGTCAACACTTCTCTTCGGTTGTTAGTCAGGAATTATTAACCAATGGATTGGGTCTTTCGAACTCCTCTCCAATTAAAGAATCATGAGAGTTACATGCTTAACGTGATACCAAACACTTCATATTCTAGCAATACACAAAGAAAGCCTTAGCCATATTTTTCGGCAACGGTGCCAAAATTTGATGTCGCCCAAATTACACCTCTCAATTGAGATATAAGGTAATTCTATGTCAAATATAGAACCAAACCAAGGTTGGGGTCGATCCCACGAAATATGAAAAGAACTTGGGTTAATGTGAATAGATGTTACTATCGGGTTACTTATTTCCTAAGGGGAAAGAAATAGACTTCACGAAATATGAGTAAAAACTACTAAATGCTTATATCAAATTCAGTTTGTATTCAACTAATGACTTGACTAGGATTGTTTTTCCCCATGACTTCATAACCACAAGGCTTGTACACTATTGATCTATTTCGATGTTTAACATGCAATATCAGTAAGTTAGGTTCACCTAGATGATTGGTCCCCTATCTAGATAATTATTACCAAACAACTTGAGGTAAATTATACGGGTGTACTCGTAAACCCTTACCCTTAAGATTGGATTAGCTATCCCGAAAAAGTTCAAGCTATTAGATGAGGTTGATAGCTCAATCTTAGATTGTTAATCCCGTTTCTCATTCTTGCCTCCTTGATCCGGTAAGAGGAATAAGGCAAGTCGACGTTTACAAGCTTGTCAAGAATCGATTAAAGTGAAGGAAAAATAATGTACACGCATTAAATCCCATTCAAGAATCACTAAGTGTTTAACCTATATGTTAATTATATATGTTAATTCATCTTGGTCCCCACAACCCTAGTTATGGGTTTAGCTACTCATGTTTGATTGATCATAATCACAAAATATTGAATAAATCATAATTGCAACTTACAAATTATCATAGAAGAAAATCAAGTAATTGAATAAAACTCCAAACTTGATGAATAGATTCCAATGTTGCTTTTGATCCTCAAATTCAAGAATAAAATTGCAAACTTTATTTCTTGAACAAAGAATAATCGTACAACACCCAAAATCCTACGTGAAAAATAGTAATAAAACTGTCTGTCAAAACTAAACCTAAACAGTGTATTTATAGTTCTAAGAAAACATTTTCCTAACTAAAACTGGAAACCAGGCCATCAGTGATTACGGGCTTGGTGACGATTCATTAGGACCCTTGACGAGTCGTGCCTTTCTAAAATCAATCATCCTCAGCGTTGAACCCAGTTGTGGCAATGGGTCACCTAACGACTCGTTGTGCCTGGGCACGAGTCGTTAGGCCCCTCGTGGTCTAACTCCTTCAACTTTCTAGTGTATCTCATGGTTGGTTTCAGTGATATCCCAATGAGTCATTTAGTCAACTAATGACTCGTTATGTCTTCGTCATCTTCACTGGTTACTTCTTCAATCATTCCTCTCCTAGTCTTCATGACTCGTTATCAAATGTAACGAGTCATTCCCTCAACCCGTCAGGTACACTGTTTCTGCATCTTCAAAACTCAATAGTTTCCCACGACTTCAGAAACGATTCGTTCTAAGTGACAACAACTCGTGAAGTTCCTAGCAGTCACCTTTTCAGTCATTTTAAGCATTAATTTGCCCAGTTCACGTACGAACCTGTTTTCCTGCAACATTAAATACAAAACACATCATACCTATATAAACATACCCAGAATGTGCATAGTTTCTTGGTTTTAAGCGTCGAAAGTGTCGTAAGATCACGGCACATCAACCTTGGCTTGTGATTTTTCCCAGAATTTATGACCTCTTCTCTGAACTTTTCCATGACTTGTCAGTATAATCCGTACCATGGTGGTACAAATCGTGACATGAAGTTGTGGTTTCTCCTAATCACCCATACTATTTTCCCTGACCCTTCTGTTACGAGTCCTGGTATGACTCGTACTACTTTCCTACAAGTCGTACTATGACTCGTACTATGACTCGTACTAAGACCCTTTTTTCAAATTTTCTGTAAGGTCACATTTTAAGTCCGAAGGCTAGTCCCAAGAATTTCTGGGGTGTTACAATATACCCCTTCTTGGTATGTTTTAGGTGTCCAACATCAAGAACGAAAATATTGTGGAATTTAGTGTCATTCAATTCTTGCACAATTTATAGCTTACGAATTAGTGCAATTACTTAATTGAATATTTGTTGGAGAATTCATCAAGTTCTTGTGATTCAATTATCTTTGGAGATTTGTTACACAATTTTATATTATTGTAAGTATTTTATTATGACTTCTTCTACATCATATGTTATTTTTTTATCAAACATGAGCGACCAAATATCTTGAGCTAGGATTGTGGGAACCATGATGGATTAACGGAAGTAGGTAAATAAAATAGTGATTCTTGAATGGTGAGTTGAGTAGATTATCAATCTATTTGTTTCAATGAGTTTTAGCAATTGCAAATGATTAAATGTGTGTGTATCTTCAACTTGCTCGACTAAACAGGTTGAAGTTAGGAAAAGAGATTAATAGTGGTAATCTGAGGCTACCAACCCTCATATAATTAACTTGAGATCTTATTGAAGATTGTTAACCAAAGACTTATGGCGAAGGCAAAATATACACACCTAAAGTCTTAGAGGATTTAGGTGCAATTCATCTATGTAGATCGAGAGACGTTAGATGAACTTAATCGTTAGTCTTACACAAAATTCACCAGGATAGATCACTAATAAAATAAGCCTACTACGTTATGAAATCATGGGGAACCCAATACTAGTTTTGTCTCATAAATTTGATAACAACTTAGTCATTATTTAAAATTATTTTTACTTTTATTTGCAACCCCCCATTCCGGAATATTGACTACAGATTGATTTATTCATCATTAACATAATATTTCTTCCCTATTCCTTGTGGGATCAATCCCAATCTAGTAGGGTTACTATATTACGACTACTTTATACTTCATTGTGGGATACAATTTAGGCATGATCACTTAGATGATCTAATTATTATTGATCCATTAGTAATGTATATTGGTCTTGTTGTGTTGATTAAAAATTCTTAAGGTCATTTGGTACCTGCAGAATTATTGGTAGCTAGGGAGCAATCGAGGTATGTAAAACAAAATTTTAAATTCTCGAGATTTTTATTAACTCCTACAATGTCATGTTCCTCTCTTTCAGATATCATTTCTGTCTCATGAGTCTTTAGGATTTTATCATTTGTGGAATTATGCCATTTCACTCTCAAAGATTTCAGCATAATAAATTTTTATGAATGTTCTTATTATATCCATTATTGCCTATATATTGATAAGTTCAAATTCTTTAAATGTGTACACAATCTTTTAAGCTCTCATTATGCATATGATTCTCGATAAAATGATAAAGAACATTATGGGACAAAGAGACACATGATTTACTACTTATAAAATTGTTCAATGAGTCGTATGTTATTTTATGTACTAGGAGTAGTTTTTTCGTCCACGTATCAAGTGCCCGAAATAGATATACTGACGTAGAAAAAGGATCATTTTATTTGTTCGAACGATTCCTTGTGTTTTTTCAATAAGGGATACACGATATGGATCTACTACTACCAAAATTTATGAGATTGTCTTATCACACGGCAATATGGTGAGATGACTTCGTCGATTGAGTCGAGCTCGAATTTCATGTATACACATGGTGATGTCAGTGACTAGATCAATTCCCACTAAAGTATATTATGTTTATTTAAATTGAATTTTGATCTCAAAAGTCATCACTTCTTTCTTATGCACCAGTTATATTGAAATGTTATATTATTATCTTCAGTTGTTTTCCCCTATGATTATTACTCTGTCATGCTTTATCATTATTACTTTGTCATGCCAATCAATAGTGATAAACTTACAGTGACTACCGGGGCAAAGTATTCATCTTTCATGGCATTAAAAGATAATTTGAGTAAAATAAATTTCTTATAAAGTTGCTTTCTTCCTATGGAGATTATAAATATTTAAGCTACCTGTCGATGAGGTGCTAGCAAGGTGTAGATTTGATAGTCTCAAGGTGTAGGTATTGTCAAAAACCTCAGCAGGAAACAATGCATTACTAATTTCTGACATGAGATTTTGCAACAAGTATCTGAAAATAATACAGATGCGGCTGGAATCTCAGGCCTTTTGTGCAAGTACAATAGGGTGTGGTTCAATGGTGGAATACAAGAGCTGTATCTAAACGTAGGCCAATCTCTTAAGTTCCACCTGCTATGATCTATTGGCAATTATGAAAGAAGAGAAACACTATCATACTTGGAGAAGAGTAGTACATGAGACTAACCTAAATCTGCATAACCTGGCTAATATTTTGTATCCTCCTTTCTCATGGATCTAATATTTTTTTAAGGATGGATACAGGCCTCAGATAAGGGCACAACCTGTATGTTGGTCACTCCCTCTACAGGGTTGGTATAAATGTTACGATCCGAGCGTGGACCCTGGACCAAAACACAGGACATAGAACCACGAATAGCTCCAAGACACAACATGATTACGAGAAAATATAACTAAGCGAAAATAAAGCATGAAGACAAGATTAGCGGAACTCTGCATATCATAAAGCATAAGCGTAGGAAACAAGTCAACAATGTTAAACCATCTATACAAGCTGTCTGAAAAGCCTCTAATCTTATGAAGAGCTGATGGGACAACACAACTAGCTCGCTAAGCCTGAAACTGAAAGACATAAAAGAAAGTGACATGAACCAAAATTGTCATCCTTGGATCATATGAATTTTGAAAAAGAGATAAAAATAACTGGGGATATTATGTGATTTATTAGTATTCGAATGATTCACCAAAACTGGGATGGTATTGGATTGAAGCGGGAGTGAGCTAACGTCGAGGCTGAGACTGATCACCCGAACCTATATCATGAGAGGATATAGCATAGAAGCATGTGGTTAGTACTTTAAATGTACTGAGTATGTATCGTAAGTAAAACATGGTTGTAAAATAGTAAAATAATACCATGAGTATAAGATAAGCTAAAACATGAGAGCAGGGACCACATGCTGAAATCATGATCATGAGATAGTCATAAATACAAGTTATTCATCATAAGCTGAAGCATAATGCCCCAAAGTTTTTAAAGTAGAAATCATGTAGTTTTCCATGATTGAAATCACAAGTACAAGATCATAAAGGATCAATGGGTCAAATTCGCTATAAAACATAGTATCATAAGTTATAAATACGAAAAACTTAAAACATGAGGAACAATAGGAGATTCATCATAACTGACACCATCATGATAGAGCTTACATGATGCCCAATTATCTCGCTCAAGTTGGAAGAGTCATTCCAAGCTTACCAAGGCAAGGAACGATTAAGGCATGATATCACTCGTGAATCTCCGTAAGGCTTGAACATGAATATATATCTATGGTGACACGTAGTTTTGAGATCCACGGTTTTCCTGAACTCCTGGCCTACTCGGTGCTAGACACTACTCCCAAAAATATGTACATGGCTCATAGTCATCAACATGAAAACATACTTGATCTTGCATGAGCTAGTTTTAAATCATGAAATCATAATTATACTTGACATATGTGAACTAGCCATGAAAATAAGGCCACAAAATTGGTCATGATACATAAACTTGATTTTCATTAAATTCATACATACGTGAATAGATCATCATGATTTGAAGACATAGGTTCATGAGCTTGAAATTCATAAAAATATGCATAATTGGGTGAAACCATCATAAACTTGAAGTATAGATTCATGAAGGATCTTCTAAGGAAACATGTATTCATAATCATAATTCATGAATTGAATCATAATAGACTTGAATTCATAAGAGATCATGAGAAATTTTATCACAATTAGGTCTAACCCTAGAATTTCATAAGATCATGCCTGGAGACTTGAATTCATGATATAGAGATGAAATTGGGCATAAGGGTAGAAGAAATTCCCCATTCATGACTGATGTGCCACGAATTACAGTACTTTCGACGCTTAAAACATAGAAAAAATTCTTGTACTTAGGTGTGTTTATACAGATATGAGGTGTTTTTACTTTACTTTCAAGGAAATCGTACCTAGCCCCTGTGAAGAACTTCAAAGAAAATGCACAAGTGCAGAGACAACATACAGCTAATAGTACTAGTCGTTCCATCCTAGTATGAGCCGTACTAACTGCCTATAACTTGAGATAAAGAAGATGTTCCTTTGAAGAGTCCATTGTACGAGTGTAAGCGATGATTCACAACAACATACGAGCCATACTGACAGATTCGTGGTTAGATTCAGAGGATTGCATACTTGGAAAATTTAGGGCACGAAAGGATTGTAAGAGCCGTAGCAGCATGGTACGAACCATGATAAGGACACATATGAGGAGCAATAGAGTCGCCAAGTTTTAAAGTGCATACCACAACAAGCTCCTACAACTCATAGAATCATTGTACGAGTCATACCATCCTCTAGTACCTGAGAAGACAGAAGTTGCAGACCTATGGTACAGAAGCCTCCTATGACTCATAGCATCATTCTATGACTCATAGGATGAAGTGGCAACAGAATCCCTGTTAAATTAAGAAAGGGTTTCATTAATTGTATAAATACTTTTAGGTTATTTTCTTTTACAGATGTTGATATTTTTGACTTCTAAACATAGTTTTTGGGTTTCCTAAGTTCTTGGAGAGCAAATACTCGATTACTTTGACAAAGTTTAATATTGTTCTTGGATTTTTGACAAGTGATTGTGCAATTGATTCTTGGTTTCTTCTTTCATTAATATTGTAAGTCTTCAATTATGTTTTCTTCCATGAAATCTAATTTTATTCTTGAAATTATGAATAGCTAAACCCTCCAAAACTAGGATTGTGGGAAGAAAGGTGGAATAACAAGATAGGGTTAACACAAAGTGATTCTAAATCAACACGGATGTCTGTGTTGTTCTTTTTTTCATGTTTAATATTTTTTAGCAGTGTGCAACGTTAGTACTAGCCTGAATTATCTTCTTACTTGAATATAGAGAAGTAGAGATTAGGAAAAGAAAAGATTAGCAAATCCTTGAAATTGAGTTTAATTGAATAGCTTGAGTTGCGGTCGTAGGAAAGTAGTTTGGAACTATTTATAAAGGTTAAAGTGAAATTGCTCATGATACCTAACTTGGTGATTGAGTAGAGTAATCTAATAGGGACGAATCAGTCACTTAGATGAGTATAATTTATCAGTTCTACAGGCTAAGTATTAGATAGATCATGAGTGTAATAATTTGACCTAGTTAGGAAGCCCTGGGGAACACTTCCCTACTTAATTGCATAACTATTGATCACAACTCCATTTTAAAATACTGTTACTTGATTTTAAATTCATCCATTAAAAAATAACTGAACTAAAATTTTGAATACTAGTATTAATCTATATCTTAACCATATTCCCTGTAGGATTGATTCCAACCTTAGTTGGGTTCTTTATTGACAACGTCCGTGTTATACTTATTCAGGGTTGTAATTTGAGCATTATCAAAGATGGCACTGTTGTCGGGGAATACAGCTTAGGATTAGATTAATTTCTCTTATATAACTTTTAGTCATTACTTCCTCATTTATGTTTTCTTTTCTTTTTATTTTTACACAGGTGATTGCTTGGTGAATGCCAAGTATGCGAAGTAGTGGAAACCCTCTAGTCCCAATTGATCAAGAGCTTGAAAGAACAATGTGGAGAATGGCCAGTTTGGAGACCCCAAAACAAATGGAGGCTAGGTTGGCTGCTGAAGATCATCGAGCTAATAAGGCCCATTACGCTGAGTTAGACCGACAAGCTGCTCTTCAAGAGGCATATGATGCCCAAGAAGAGGTTGACAATACTGGTTCGAACAGAGGGGGGAACAAAGGTCGTGATCCACACTAGTTCCATAGATATTCTCCTCACTTTGATGATGATGAGGAGCCGAATATTGATGAAATTGGGGCAACAAGAGCTATTGTACCCTCACCTTTGCCTGCTGGGGGAAAATTCGATATCACAAGTACAATGATCCAATTGCTTAATATGAAGGGTGTGTTTTGTGGTAATGCATTTGATGACGCAAATCTCCACCTGGTGAACTTTGTGAGTATTTTCAAGGCTTACAGGTTGTCAGGAGTGAGCCAGGACGCTATCATACTAAGGCTCTTTCCATTCTCCCTATCTGGTGAGGCTACTCTTTGATTGTCAAAGTTGTCGAACGACTCCATCACCAACTAGAGGGAGCTGAAACATGCCTTTGTAGAGAGGTTTTTTCCACCTCTTAGGATGCTGCAGCTCAAACATGAGATCTACAACTTTCGACATCTTAAAACAAGGAACTTCATGAGACATGACTGAGGTTCAAGAAGAAGCTGGCAAGTGTCGAATCATAGAATTCCTAATGACAGCTTATTGGAAATTTTTTACAGGTCTATAAATAACAGCACAAAGGCTGTTGCAGATACAGTGGTAGGTGGAGCATTGATGAGTCACTCGTGGGAGAGAGCAACCACCATACTTGATCGAGTGACAAAAACAAATAGAGCCTAGCATAATAGAGAGGCTGAGACAGCTGCAGGTACATATGCTATAAGGATGAAAAGGGAGCAGCGCAGGATGGAGGAGGAGCGTGAAAAGAATTAGCTCACATGAGAATATCTATATACCTACTCACAAAACATATCATGGGGTCTGGAGCGCAGAAGGTAAATGCAGTGGGAATTCAGGGTCAGGAACCGGGGTTTGAGCATTCTGATTTCGAGGAGGAGGAAAACTTCTTGGATAACTAGGTGGCGGGTTTTCAGGCCAACGCCCAAGGATCTGGTCAAGACACTTGGCGCCAAGGCTCCGATAATCAAGGTTGGAACTAGTACAGGAACAATTACAACAGAAATGGTTACAGGGATAAGAGAAGAGGTTGAGAGCGGGAAGGTGATTAAAGGAAGAATGATGGTTATAGAAATGATCACATAGGCCTTTATGTCCTCTAAAGGCTCGTGAGAGGGATGCTGGGCCCTCAAAGTTGGAGAGTATGATGGTTGAGCTGCTGAAATAGCAAAGTCATCCAATGATCAGCTGAAGTACATTCAGGGAGATATATACAAAGTTAAATCGCATTCCACAGCGATCAAGTGGATTGAGCAGCAGCTACGTCAGACGTCGGCATTCCTGAACCAGAGGCAGAAAGGTACACTTCCTGGCAATACAGTACAGAATCCAAAGAATGACATCCACTGCATGCTTATGATGACTAGGAGTGGAAAAACTACAGTTGATCCACCTCTTCCAATTGTAGTTGATATGAGAAAACAAAATGAGATCGATGTAGATGAGAAGGATGAGGCTATAGAACAGGTGATTGAAGATGATGCTGATTTGATCAAGACTCCAGTTAATGCAAAGGAGCTTATGGCATAAAAAGGGAAGGAAAAAGAGGCCCCACATATTTTCAGGCCTATCCCTCGAACACCTCCATCGTTCCCTCAGAGGATGAAGAAGAAGGTGGATGACGGGAAATTCCAAAATTTTTTGCCAACATTGAAGTAGTTGTCTGTAAACATTCGATTGGTTGAGGTATTAAAGTAGATGCCTGGGTATGCAAAGTTTATAAAGGACCTAGTGACCAGGAAACAGTCTGTAAGCTGTGAGCTCTTAGAAATCTGCACCATTATAGTGTCATAGCTTCATGGGTTCTTGCACAAAGAAGGAAGACCCGGGTGCCTTTACAATGCCATGTACGATTGGAGACTTTGAGTTTGCGAGAGCATTGTGTGATCTGGGAGCTAACATTAATCTGATGCCACTAGTTGTGTTCAAGCAGTTGGGCTTGAGAGGCCCCACATCAATGAGGATGTGGCTATTAATGGCATACTGCACACTGAAGAAGCCTACGGGTGTTCTCCACGACATCCTAGTGAAAGTGGTAGATTCATCTTCCCAGCTGACTTCATGATCTTATATTGCAAGGTAGATTTTGAGGTCCCCATCATCATGGAGTGTCCATTCCTTTCCACTAAGAGAGATTTAGTGGACGTTGAAGTAGACTAGCTAAATTTTAGGCTGAACAAAGAAGAGGTCACCTTCAATGTCTGTAGGTCAATGAAGCAGCCAAATGAGTTTCATTTAGTCTCAGTGATTGATGTGGATTCTGAGTTTCTTGACAAATTCTGAGTAGTCAAGAGACTTGCGTCATATTATGATGTTAAATCGGTGTTGCATAGGAGGTAACTCATAAGATGGTTTGGTGAATTCTGAGTAACCAAACTACATGTGTCTGTCGTGACGTTAAATCAGGTGCTTCTTAGGAGGCAACTCAAGTATCTTGACTGATGTGTGTTCAGTATGCAAGTGAAACATAAACTAATGGGTGAAAAATGCAGTGCAGATCTGGACTATGAGCCTCAGTATGAATCGTAGCATGATAGTATGGCTCTTAGTCCCATCCATACTGAGAAATAGAGACCTGACCAAATGCAGAAGTTCATACTATGGTTGGTCATTAAGAACCGTACCTACATGGTACGAGTTATAGTACCCACCATAGTGATAAACTATCCTAAGTGTTGAAGTGCAGAATGCCCGACCTATGAATCATGGTATGGGTTGTGACATCCTGGTACCCAGGTAGGTTTTATGAGTCTCTAGGTATGAATGCAAGGGACGAGTAGTAGTTATGACCTATGATTCATGGTACAAGTCGTGATAGGAAAATAAATGATAGAACCCAGCAGACCCAACTCGACTCGAATTTTAAATTCACTCATAACCTGTTTGAAAGCCGCATCGAGTATAGTTTCTTTTCATGGGTGTGAAGAGCGCCACACTTATGATAAGCAGGCTACGAGATGTTATTAGGAAAACTCTCTTTTGTTCATACTCTTTATCGTGCATTAAAGTTCAATTCCAGAAAAGGCCTTCTAACTCGTGCTCTGTTTCATTTCAGTGAATCATGCCTCCTAGACACAGTAATGGAAGAAGGGCCGATAATGTCAACATACCTGCCCCACCAACCCCGATGGCTCCTCAAGATGATTCGGTGTCTACCACAAAATTCATGGCGGCCATTCAACTGCTGGCCCAAACAGTCACCAACCAAGTGAACCAGCAGGTGGTGCCGATGAACACCAATGGGTCTGCAGCAGCTGCGAGGGTACGGGACTTCACCCGTATGAACCCTCCATCTTTTCAGGGATCCAAGGTTCATGGATGAGATCAGGAAGATTACCCGCATTATAGGTTTCAGATCCTCGGTGAGTGCTGATCTAGCTGCCTACAAGCTCAAAGGGGTAGCTCAGGTTTGGCATGACCAGCGGAAAGAGGGGCGGCCAGCCAGAGCAGGACCAGTGGAGTGGGAAGAATTCCACACAGCTTTCTTGGACAGATTCTTCCCTCAGGAGATGAGGGAGGCAAAGATGGCAGAGTTTATGAATTTTGGACAGGGCAACAGGACCGTGGAGGAGTATGCTCTGGAGTTTACTAGGCTGTCTAAGTACGCTCCAGAGATGGTAGCCGAGCCAAGGGCTCGCATGTTGAAGTTTGTGAATGGGGTGTCAAATCTGGTCCTCAAGGAGTTTAGGACAACAATGTTGATTAAAGACATGGACCTCTCCATCTTGATTGTCTATGTCCAGAAGATTGAGGCTGAAAAGCTAAAGGATATGGAGCAAAAGAACAAATGGGTAAGGACTGGCCATTCAGATTTTGGCCATCAGAGGTCTAGAAGTAGTAGCCGCCCACAGCAACGGCTGCAGCAGCAACAGCAGCAGAGAACCCAGCACCTAGTTCAGCTAGCGCCCCAACCTTTCGATCCCGACAGGATCGGAGGGGTGGATCATCTGGAACTCAGTCTCAGACTCACAGTACCGGGTATAGGTATCCATCTTGCACCAAGTGTGGTAGGAACCACCCGGGAGAATGCCTTCAGGGACGAGAGGGCTGTTTTGGGTGTGGACATCTTGGACACCAACTTAAGGAGTGCCCGTCAGCAGGGAGAGGGAGATCACAATCTACCACATCATCAGTTCTAGAAGGCTGACCAGCTCAGTAGGCCAACACTTCAGGTACAGATGGCGCTCAGCGCCAAAATCATTTTTATGCTCTGTCTTCCCGTCAGGATCAGGAAACCTTACCTGACGTAGTTACGGGTATGTTACGTCTCTTTCACCTGGATGTGTATGCCCTCCTAGATCCAAGAGCCACTCTTTCGTTCTTGACTCCCTATATAGCAGTCCAGTTCAACATCAGTCCAGAGGTCCTCTCAGAACCATTCTCAGTCTCCATCCCGGTTGGCGAGTCAGTTAGAGCCAGTTGGGTGTATAGAAACTGCCCAATCTCAGTCCTGAGTAAAGTTATTCCAGCTGATCTTGTAGAGTTAGACATGGTTGACTTGACCTCATTCTCCTCATGGATTGGTTACACTTCTTCTATGCCTCAGTAAATTGCATAACTAGAGTTGTCAAGTTTCAGTTTCCCAACGAGCCAGTGTTAGAATGGATGGGAAACAGTTCAGCGCCTAAGGGTAGGTTTATTTCCTACCTTAAGGCCCAGAAATCATCTCCAAAAGGATGTATATATCATCTGGTTCGAGTCAAGGATTCCAACTCTTAGACCCCAACCATCCAGTCGGTTCCAGTAGTTAGTGAGTTCCCAGATGTTTTTCCTGAGGATCTTCCTGAAGTTCCCCCTGAACGGGAAATAGACTTCGGAATAGACCTCCTCCCATATACTCAACCTATCTCCATCCCTCCTTACAAAATGGCTCTGGCTGAGCTTAAGGAGTTGAAGGAGCAGCTAAAATACCTTCTTGACAAGGGTTTTATCAAACCCAGCATATCTCCCTGGGGTGCTCCAGTGCTATTCATGCGTAAGAAAGACGGTACCCTCAGAATGTGCATAGATTACCGTCAGCTGAACAAGGTCACAGTTAAGAACAAGTACCGTCTACCCAGAATCGACGATCTGTTTGACCAACTTCAAGGAGCCAGTTGTTTCTCCAAGATCAATCTCAGGTCAGGGTACCATCAGTTAGAGAGTGTGACATACCGAAAACAGCATTCAGAACTCGATATGGTCACTACAAATTTGTGGTGATGTCCTTTGGGCTAACAAACGCTCCAGCAACCTTTATGGACTTAATGAACAGAGTCTTCAAGCAGTATTTGGATATGTTCGTCATCGTATTAATCGACGAAATTCTACTATACTCCAGAAATGAGGAAGAGCATGCCAACCACCAAAGATTAGCATTACAAACACTCAGGGACCGACAGTTATTCGCCAAGTTCAGCAAGTGCAAATTTTGGTTAAAGTCTGTGACCTTCTTAGTTCATGTGGTCTAGGGTGAAGGAATACAAGTAGACCCTCATAAGATAGAAGCAGTGAAGGATTGGCCTAGACCTACCTCTCCTACTGAAATCAGGAGTTTCCTGGGTTTAGCGGGCTATTACCAATGGTTTGTGGAAGGCTTCTCCTCCATAGAATCTCCTTTAACTAAGGTAACACAGAGGAACGTGAAATTTCAGTGGTCGGACGAGTGTGAGAAGAGTTTCCAGGAGTTAAAGACTCGACTTACTACTGCTCCAGTTCTGACCTTTCCAGAAGGAACAGATGGATTGGTTGTTTATTGTGACGTTTTCAGGGTTGGACTTGATTGCGTTCTGATGAAGTGGGGCAAAGTGATAGCTTACGTCTCCAGACAGCTCAAAGTTCATGAGAAGAATTATCCAACTCATAACTTGGAGTTGGCAGCAATAGTGTTTGTGCTAAAAATATGGAGGCATTACTTATATGGAGCCCACGTAGATGTATTTACAGATCAAAAGAGCCTTCAATATGTGTTTAGCCAGAAAGACCTAAACCTGCGTCAGAGACGGTGGTTGGAGCTACTAAAGGACTATGACATGAGTGTGTTGTATCACCCGGGTAAAGACAATGTGGTGGATGACGCCCTAAGTAGTTAGTCTATGGGAATGTGGCTCATATTGATAAAGGCAAGAGGGAATTAGCAAAAGAAGTTCACAGACTAGCCCGGTTAGGGGTGCAGTTGGTGGATTCAGCTAAAGGTGGTGTGGTAATGAAAAGTGGGTCAGATTCATCCTTGGTAGTTGAAGTCAAATCCAAACAGGATGAGGATCCCATCTTACTTAAGCTTAAGGGAGCAGTCCTCAGAAAAGAAATAGAAGTTTTCTCCCAAGAGGGAGATGGGGTGCTCTGTTACCAGGGCAGGTTGTGTGTACCGGATGTTGGTGAGTTGAGACAGCAGATACTGGCCAAGGAACACAGCTCGAGATGCTTCATTCACCTTGGTGCTACTAAGATGTACCGTGATTTACGAGATATTTACTAGTGGAATGGCATGAAAGGAGATATCGCTGAATTTGTAGCTCAGTGCCCGAACTTCCAGCAAGTCAAGGTAGAACACCAGAGACCCGAAGGCATGACTCAAGACATCAGTATACCCAAATGGAAGTTGGAAGAAGTAAATATGAACTTCATTACGAGTCTACCTCGGACTCGCTGACAGCATGACTCAATCTGGGTGGTAGTAGATCAGATGACTAAGTCAGCACACTTCCTCCCAGTCAAAACCACAGACTTAGCTAATGACTATGCCAAACTTTACATCCGAGAGTTAGTCAGACTCCACGGAGTTCCCTTGGCTATTATTTCAGACAGGGGAACGCAGTTCACCTCACACTTCTGGAAGTCCTTTCAGAAGGGACTAGGCACTCAAGTGAAACTTAGCACTACCTTTCACCCGCAGACAGATGAGCAAGCTGAGCGGACCATTAAGACCCTAGAAGATATGTTGCATGATCAACTTAAAGGGTAATTGGGATGACCATCTACCTCTTATCAAGTTTGTGTAGAACAACAGCTACCATTCTAGCATTCAGATGGCTCCATTTGAAGCATTGTATGGTAGAAGGTGTAGATCTCCTATAGGGTGGTTCGAGGTTGGTGAAGCTACCTTGATAGGGCCAGACTCAGTTCACAAGGCAATGCAGAAAGTTTAGCTCATCCGAGAAAGGTTGAAAATAGCTCAGAGCTGTTAGAAATCTTATGCCGATGTACGGAGAAGAGACTTAGAGTTTGTAGTTGATGACTGGGTATACTTGAAAATTTTGCCCATGAAAGGGGTGATGAGGTTTGGAAAGAAAGGAAAGCTCAGTCCGAGATATGTGGGACCTTATAGAATTTTGAGGCGTATCAGCAATGTAGCCTATGAGCTAGAGTTACCTTCAGAACTAGCAG
>JACEIK010006376.1:76367-88272 GCA_018107945.1 Datura stramonium
CCCTTGACCACGGCTGACCCCACGAGTCGTGAGGACTGACCACGACTCGTGGTCACGCTTGCGATGACTTAAATTTCCATCTTCCAAACTTGGCCCCAGCCCCTCACCATGAGTCACCCAACGACTTTTGGTCCATCCTCACGGGTCACAAAACGACCCGTTCTGTGACCTAGTGTAAAATTTTCAATTTTGCCTGTTTGAACTCCAGGGTCTAATCATTGGGCTCCCGGCGTATAACAATATCTCCCCCTTGGAAACATTCATCCTCGAATGTTGAAAACAAGCAGATAATAGAAACATGCAATTATCATATTCAAATACTGATCATTTAAATCAAAAACTAACGGAATGACTACCTCCGATCCATATCACATAGCTGAACTGATCTTATGCTTCGTATACACATCCATACACATAAAAGAAACTTGAACACATGAACCGAACATGAAAACTAAATAGAGTCATAGCGTAAGACTGATACCTCAAGTCAGAACTGAGCCGTTAGGGAATAGGTGAGGGTATTTAGCCATCATATCCGCTTTGTCTTTCCACGTAACTCCCTCAACATGCTGATTTCTCCATAGCACCTTTACTGAAGCTACTTCCTTGTTCCTCAGCCTCTGAACCTAACGATCCAAAATTTCAAC
This sequence comes from Datura stramonium, assembly GCA_018107945.1. Classification (NCBI taxonomy): domain Eukaryota; kingdom Viridiplantae; phylum Streptophyta; class Magnoliopsida; order Solanales; family Solanaceae; genus Datura; species Datura stramonium. Next base: position 77,015 of record JACEIK010006376.1, read on the forward strand.
TGGAACTTCCTCATAGCTAAGGCTATCCTTTACACCAAAGTTGTCCACCGAGACTACTAGGGCTGGTTCTCCCAGATATTTCTTCCAAAGCGACACATGAAACACAGGATGCATGGAAGATAACTCTGAGGGTAAGTCTAACTCATACGCTACCTTACCAATTCTTCTCCTAAACAAGTAGGGACCAATATAGCAGGGACTGAGTTTTCCTTTCTTTTCAAACTGCATGACTCCCTTCATGGGAGATACCTTCAAAAATACCCAACCGTCCACCTCGAACTCCAACTCTCTCCTCCTCACATCAGTATATGACTTTTGACGACTCTAAGCGGTTTTCAGCCTGTCCCTTATCAACCGAATCTTCACCATAGCCTCATGAACCGAATTTGTCCCTATAATAGCTGTCTCACCAACCTCAAACCATCCAATGGGCGATCTACACCTCCGCACATAGAGAGCCTCGAACAATGCCATCTGGATGCTAGAGTGATAGCTGTTATTATAAGCAAACTCAATCAGGGGAAAGTGATCATCCCAACTACCTTTGAAGTCCATCACACACGCTCTCAACATGTCTTGAGAGTCTGGATTGTTTGTTCTTCTTGGCCATCCGTCTGTGGATGGAAGGTTGTACTGAGCTTAACCTGAGTTCCAAGCCCCTTCTGAAAAGACCGCCAAAACTAGGTGGTAAACTGAGTACCTCGGTCCAAAATAATGGACAAGGGAACTCTGTTTAGCCAAACCAACTCTTGGAGGTAACACTTGGCATAATCATCCGCTGAGTCTTTGGTTTTCACCGATAGGAAATGTGCAGCCTTGGTCAATCTGTCTACCACCACCCAAATGGAATCATAGTGTCGAAGAGTACAAGGTAGGCCTGTAATGAAATCCATATTAATCTCTTCCCACTTACAAGTAGGAATGCTAATGTCATGAAGTACGCCTCCCGGCCTTTGATGTTCGGCCTTTACTTGCTGACAGTTCGGGCATCTGTCTATGAATTCTGCAATATTCTTCTTCATGCCATCCCACCAATTGATTTCCTATAAGCCACGATACATCTTGGTGGCACCAAGATTGATAGAATGACTGGAGCCATGGGCCTCATGCAATATCCGGCTCCTCAAATCATCGACTTGGGAACACATAGGCGACCCTGGTACTGAAGCACACCATCTCCCCCTTGGGAGAAGACCTCCACCTTCTGAATTCGAACGGCTTCCTTCAGCTTTACCAAAATCAGATCCTCATCTTGTCTGGCTTTCACGTCAGTCACCAAGGATGACTCTGATCCGTTTTGCACAACAACACCGCCATCTGTTGAGTCGACCAACCTAACTCCCAACCTTGCAAGTCGATGGACATCTTTCACCAGCTCCTTCTTTCCCTCATCCACATGGTACACACTCTCCATATAGAGCCTACTAAGTGCGTCTGCTACCACATTAGCCTTACCCGATGATAAAGAACACTCATATTGTAGTCTTTGAGTATCTCTAACCACCTCCTTTGCCGTAGATTGAGGTATTTCTATGTGAACACATATTGTAAGCTCTTGTGGTCTGTAAACACATCCACATGGACCCCATATAAGTAATGTCGCCATATCTTCAATGTGAATACCACCGTTGCCAACTCTAGATCATGGGTTGGATAATTCTTCTCATGGATCTTTTACTGTCTAGAGGCATATGCTATTACCTTCCCTTGCTGCATTAATACACACCTGAGTCCAATTTTCAAAGCATTACAATACACCACAAAACCATCTATACCCTCGGGTAGGGTCAACACCGGTAAGGTAGTAAGTCGAGCCCTTCAACTCTTGGAAGCTCTTCTCACAAGCCTCCGGCCATTGGAACTTTACCTTTTTCTGAGTCAACTTGGTCAAAGGTGCTGCAATAGATGAGAAACTCTCAACAAATCTCCGATAGTAGTCAGCTAAACCCAAGAAACTCCGAATATCTGAGGGATTCACCGGTCTAGGCCAATTCTTCACCTCCTTGATTTTCTGAGAATCTACTTTTATGCCCTCGCCTAATACTACATGGCCCAAAAATGTTGTTGAGTTCAACCAGAACTCGCACTTGCTAAACTTGGCATACAATTGATGATCCTTGAGGGTCTAAAGCACTACTCTCAAATGAACGGTATGCTCCTCCTCGTTCCGGGAGTATATAAGGATGTCATCAACATGTCAAGATACGCCTTGAACATCCTGTTCATCAGGTCCATTAAAGCTGCAGGAGCATTTGTTAGTCCAAAAGACATAACTACAAACTCATAATGTCCATACCGCGTCCTGAATGCTGTCTTCGGGATATCGCCCTCCCTAATCCTGAGCTAATGATATCCGGACCTGAGATCTATCTTTGAGAAACACTTGGCATCCTGAAGCTGATCAAATAGATCATTGATCTTAGGTAAAGGATACCTGTTCTTAATGGTGACCTTGTTTAGTTGCCAATAGTCGATGCACATCCAAAGCGAACCATCCTTCTTCTGGACAAATAACACTGGTGCACCCCATGGAGACTTGCTCCGTCTGATGATGCCCTTATCTAATAGGTCCTTTAACTGATCCTTCAACTCCTTTAGCTCAGCTGGAGCCATCCTGTAAGGAGGGATAGAGATGGGCAGCGTGTTGGGTAAAAGGTCGATACCAAAATTAATTTTCCTTTCGGGAGGAACACTTGGTAAATCATCAGAAAAGACCTCTGGATACTCACGCACCACCGAAACTTACTGGATAGTCGGGGTATCAGACTCGACATCTTTAACCCTGACCAGATGGTACATGCAACCCTTAGAAATCATCTTCTATGCCTTAAGATACGAAATAAATTGACATCTGATTCAGCCGAACTATCCTTCCACTCCAAAACTGATTCACCCAGAAAATGAAATTCCACTGCACGGGTTCTATAATTTACAAAAGCATACATGCATACAACCAATCCATACCAAGAATAATATCAAGATCAATCATGGATAACTCTATAAGGTCTGCGGAGGTGACTTTATGCAATATAGTGACTGGGCATCCTCTATACACCCGCCTAGCTACAACTGAATCACCGACAGGAGTAGAAACCGAAAATGGTTTTGACAGAGTCTCGGGACTAACTCCAAAGCTACTAGCAATGTAAGGAGTCACAAAAGACAAGGTAGCCCTAGGGTATAGCAAAGCATAAACATCAATATGAAAAACACGCAACATACCAGTGACCACATCCAGGGAGATCTCCTGCTCCTGATGGGGTGCTAAAGCGTAAAACCTATTTTGACGCTGACCGCCGGCTGAACTGGTCGAGGCACCCTGCTAAGGGGGACGTGCTGCTAGAGCGGCCGAACTGGCTACTGGCATACGGGCTCCACATACCCCTGATCTGGCTGAAGGGAAATCCCTGAGTCTGTGTCTAGGTTTTCCACACCCGAAACAAGCATCCGAGCCGACTAGGCACTTTCCAGGATGATTCTTGCCCCACTCTGCACAGGCTGGGAAAGTTTGCTCTATCTTTATGCTACCCTGGTCTCTCGAACCTAGAGCCCTGCTCCTCCAATCCCCTCGAAATCTAGATGGCATACTAGCCGATGATGGTGCTGGAGCAATATACCTGTGTTGAGACTTTGATGTTGTCCACCCCCTGATCTAACCTGAGAAGTCCCGTAACTATCGGCCCTGGCCCTCTTGGCCTATCTCTACCTCCGATACACCAACTCCATCTGCTGAGCATGCAACACAATATGGAAAAAATCTATATCCCAATGAAACATGGAGATCCTGTAGTCGTTACCCAGATAGTCTGCCACTCCATGTACAAAATGGCTCACCCGAGCCCTCTGGTCCGCCACCAACTCCGGCGGATACTTGGATAAAAGGGTGAACTCCAACGCATAATCCTGAATCGACATGTCACCCTGCTTCAAGTTAACAAACTCGGCCGCCTTTTGATCCCTCGTCTCCCGAGGGAAGAATCGATCCAAGAATGCTGTGTGGAACTCCTCCTAACCGATAGGGCCTGCACCCACTGCCCTAGCATCTCTCCACTATTTGAATCATATGTGGGCCACCCCCTTGAGCTGATAGGAGGCCAAATCAACATAATCTCCATTGGTCACCCCCATAACCTGGGTGATCTTTAGAATCTCCTCAATGAAATCGTGTGGATCCTCATCCACCTTGGACCTAAGGAACTCCAGAGGGTTCATCCTCAAGAAGTCTCTAATCCGGGCCGCTGCCACCCATGATCATTTCCATCTCTGTGGCCTTCACCATTTCCATTTCTTCTTCCATTCACTCTTCGAGAAGCCATGATTCTGCAATCGTGAATAGAAAAAATTAGAAGGATAGAAAGACTTTTCATCGCACAACATAGATCATGAAAGAAGGGAACATTTCCTAAACGGCTCGTAGCCTCTTCTTCATAAGTGTGGTGCACTTCACACCCATGAAAAAGACTCTACTTAACGCGGCTTTCAAACACCCTAGAACACTTCAAACCTATGGCTCTGATATCAAGTTTTTCATGACCCGGACGTAGACCCGGATCGTAACATGGGACAAGGAACCCAAAGAGGCCCCAAGTCGACCCATGGCATAAGCATACATCTAACTTCATTCATTATAAGCAGAAGACTAATCACAAGGCATAAAGGAAATGTAAACATAATCATAACATATCGTAACGTAAGGAAAACTCCATACATACACGCAAGTTGAGTATTACATACTTTCTAAAAGCCACTACTACATACGATGGGTTGATGGGACAACACCCCCAAATAACCCGAACAAGTACTGAAACATAAAAATAGCATGATTGTATGTCAAACGGACCTCGGAACATGAGAACTCACCAATAAGCTGAAAGTGCACTCTAATATGATCTAGGTATGAGGATGATCCTAAGAGTCGGGACCTGTATCATAAGATGATACAGCATAGGAAGTATGTGGTCAGTACGTGGAATGTACCGAGTATGCAAGGTAAGTAAAATGGACATTTAAAATATGTAAAAAATACTTAAAAAAACATCATAAGAGTAGGACCTCATGCTCAAATCATAAATATCGTAACAAAACATATCATAAGGCTCAATATTTTCGAAGTATTCGTAGCATAATCAAAATCATAATCATGAGAGGGAAGCCGTATTGAACATAACTTGAGCCAATATACATAATCATAGACATGCATAAATCATGAGGAATAGTGGAAGATTCTCTAAACCGACATACCCCATATGAGCACACATGAAGCCCGACTTGTAACCCTAGTCGGGAAGGTGTCCGTACCTTGCCAAGGGTAGGACCATAAAAGTGTGATATCACCATGAAAAGGGCCAATTAGGCCAGGGACAGTCGCAAAGGAGGTCCCAACATACCTACGGTGACACGTAGTTTATGAGATCCGGGGCAGAACCTAGGCCCCGAACCTACTCGGTGTTCGATACTACTCCAAAAATATATTTAGTGCTCATAGTATAACATGCATGAATTCATGGGCTAGTTAAATCATGATAATTATAAACATAATTATACATGCGTGAACTTGCCATGACAGACCCATGAGTCGGCCAAAACATAATTTATGAATCATAGATTTCATACATACTTGAAAATCATACGTATGGCTTGAAAGTCATCAAATCGTGATGGGTAATTGAATAAATCCATATTTAAATCATAATTCTTGCTAGGCTTATAAATATCAACAATTGAAGTAAAGATCATAAATCACTCATTATAGATCCTACATAATTAGGCTTAATTTAGTAGAAATCAAAATCGATAATTTGATAATCAAAATGGTTATAAAAATTTGATCAAAATCCAAAAAATATAATTCAAATCACAGTTTAAAACAACCCATTTGCAATCATTATATTTTCATAAACATCGAATTAAAACCCCAATAGATATTTAGTAGATTCCATTAATTGCTAGAGAATGGGCATGGGTGTGATCGGATACACCCATTTATAACCCTACACACCTAAAAATACTTGATTCTACCACTTCTCTGATTGCCCAAGACGGATTTGAATGAGAACCTTGAAAACTTTCTTTAGATCACCTCCTCAACCTCTCAAGTTTGCATGCATGGAAGGAAATAACTTAGAATAGGTTTTTCCCCTCCTAAAACCCACTAAAATGAGCCTTAAACGACGTAGTATAAGCTTTAGAAACTTAAGATTTACGAAAAGGCCCTGACTAATTCGCAGAAAATTAACTGCCAGGAGGTCCCAATGAGGGACCTAACGACTCGTCCTTACTGGTCACGACTCGTCATGTTGATCGTCAAGTACACTGTCTTGCCTTAGCTCCTGGGCTCGTAACGGGTCACATCACGACTTGTCAGGGGTCTCCACGACTTGTGCTTATCACTCGTTGAGTACACTGCCTACCCAATTTCCTTTACTCATTCCCCTTGACCACGGCTGACCCCATGAGTCGTGATGATTGACCACGACTCGTGGTCACGCCCGTGGTGACTTAAATTTCTATCTTCCAAACTTGGCCCCAGCCCCTCACCACGAGTCACCCAATAATTCGTGGTCCATCCTCACGGGTCACAGAATGACTCGTTCTATGACCTGGTGCAAAAATTTTAGTTTTTCCCATTTGAACTCCCAGGTCTGATCCTTGGGCTCCCGGGATATAACAGAAGAGCATTCAGCTGCCCTGTAGGCAAGAGGTGAAATGGAACTCATTTGACACTCTCGTTCTCCTACTTTACTAAGGAGGCCANTGCGTGTGACTGCCGTATAGTGTCAAGGTTGTTGGGCAAGAGGTGAAATGGAACTCATTTGACACTCTCGTTCTCCTACTTTACTAAGGAGGCCAGAGTTTGAGTCAAGTTGGTCTGCACTATACTTCTCCCAGAGACACGCACCATGGAGATCACTCAAGAGTGAGTAGTATTGGTGTATATGCAAATGAAGGGGGTGCCAATTAACTTTGGCACAGTGCTAAGGGGCAACATGCGACGATCAAGGGATAACTGCCCGTGGAAGTATTGTTATGACAACTTGTTGACTCAGTTCTTGCGTGAGCTTGGTATTGAGAAAGAGAAGGCTGACCTTTATCTACCCCTAGCAGGGCACTTGGTAGGAAAAATGATTAATGTCACAAAGGTCAAGGAGCCAACCAACTCATCAGCTCCAAGCCTTACTCCAGCCAAGCGCCATGCTCGGGACAATAGTAGGAGAGGTCGTATGTTTAGGACGTTTGAGCTGCAGTTGATGAATTGGGGTAGATCTGCGACTATTGAAGAGATATCGGAACTAAAGGAGCAGTATCCACTCACAAAAAGTGCCATGATTATGTGCAAGGTGGCCGGCTTTTGAGGAATTGTTAGATGATGATGAGCCTACAGTGTTGACTAATGCAGTTAACGATGATGATGAGGAGGAGGAGATGATGCCACCACTGGAGCTACGCAGGTTAATGACACAGAAGGAGATGATGATGATGATGATCATGAGTATAATCCTTATTATGATGACTTTTCTTAGAGCCCAGGAAGTTTTTTTCTCTTCCTAGTTGACATGATATGGTATTGCACTGGGGACAATGCATTATTTAAGTGTAGGGTGGAGGAAATAGATTTTCTTTTTATTCTATCTTTGCTAAATTGTTAGAGTGGGTTGTAGTAACAGTTGTTAGAATTCTGTGTTAGTTAGCTTGGGATGTAATAAGTAGTATGAATGATGCTATGTTATGTGATTGTTCGTCTCTATGTGTATTTTTTAATTAAGTGTTTTAAGTGAGAGTCAAAAAAAATTTTAGAGTCCGTCATAGATATAGTGGTTGGTGTCAGTGATAGATGGATGACGATCGTCTTAAGGAAAAATTAATCATCATTTTTTAAATTTTTTTAGGATGGAGTCAAAAAAACTACCACTTGTGTGCTCTTGATATTCCACTTAGAAGTTAAGCTAGAAACAATGAACTGATCATCGTGAATGCAAAAGAAGTACAAATTCCATGAGAGACACATAGGTTCTTTAACTTGACTCAAGAAAATAGACTTTAGGGTTAATAATGATAATTCATTCAGTATGATTGTGTGGATATGTGGCCATAAAAAACAAACTCGGACCATGATGCCATGAGATATGAGCTTGAATTTTTTGTGTTTTGTATATAGTGTAACATCTAGAACTTGCCTAAGTGTATATATGATAGCTAGTTGCCAAAGAGATAAGATATGATTAAGGCATTTCTTTGATAAAAAGTCATGTTTGTCCATTATTGTTGTACCTTACTTAACATTATCCCTAGTTAACCCCATTGATCTATAAGCCTTAATTTTATTTGTAGCCACAAAACAAGCCTATTCCCTTTTGTTGTGTGACCTCCAGAATGTTTGATCCAAAGATAGTCTGAGGCACTTTGATATTTAAGAATGAAGGTTTCACTGGTGTAACAATGTTAAGGGAAAGGAAAGAAAAAAAATGTGGATAGGAAGATGAGAAAATAGGAAAGAGAGGTGTCAACACAAAATAACATGTTTACTTGCTGTAAGAACATAAATGAAAGATTCTTAATTTATGTATGAAAAATCATTTGTGAGAGTAAGTGTGCCTTGTTTACTATGTTCCAAGTTTTGAATTGATAATATAAGGGAAAAAACATCACTAAATAAGTGAGGGCACAAGATGGTTAGAATTGGTATATTATGTGCTATATTTTTCACACTTAATCATGTTATCCCTGTTTTGAAGAAGAAGAGTCGGTTATAGAAAGTATGTAGTTTCGAATGTGAAAAACTTCTTTGTGTATCTGTTGTGGATTGTTTAAGAATTGAGGAACTACTTATTCATGTGTTATGTTCTAGTTGCTTGAGTGAGCATTGATAGAGGTGACAAGTTATGTGAAAATAAGTGTTTGTTGCATATAAGTAAGGATTAATCAAGGACCAACAATGGTTTAAGTGTGGGATGGTGATATTAGGTATATTCTTATACCCATTTACCATATTTTTACCTATCTTTTATCATATTTTGAGATGATTATCCTTATGAAATGCATGATTTCATAAATGCGTGTGTTAAATGAGCTAACAAGTGTTTTTAGATGATTTTAGCAGGTAACACATGAAAAAAAGACTCAAAATGATCCAAGGTATGAAGAAAGAAAAATTCGAGGAAAATTTGTCCTGGTGAGATAGTTGGAGTGGCATGCTAGACCTCAAACTTTAAAGAATTTCTTATAAACACATTGGTGAATTAAGTGGAGTAATATGCCATAGAGGTTCCAAACTTGAACAAATTTTCTCGCACTCTGGTGCATTGGCAAAAGTGGGGTGCCAGATCCCAGAAGTGCAGAATCTTGACTAACACCTTGGCGATATGGGAGAAGTAGTGCACCAAAATCCCAACTACAGAGAAAATTCAAGCCAAGTCTGGAGAGATGGATGGCGTGGCGCGCAAGGGCATGTCCGGGATATATTTTTCTAAGTGAAAAAGCTAAATTACTTAAGGGAAAAAGATTCAATTGTTATTGTGCTTATAAATACTTTGTCTAAGGCATTTGTTAGGAATATTTCAATCATATCGATCATTGTATGCAATCTTTTAAGGGAGAGACGAGAAGTTTATTTTCTTCTTAGGTTTTTCTTTTTTTATTTTTATCTTTGCTAATTCAACTGATGAATTCTTTGGTTTTGCACTTGAACATGAGTGGCTAAACTACTTTTCTGTGGTTTTGGCTATGGCTTGATGATTGTAGTTTGAATATTTGTTTATTCTAAACATTGATTCTTCTTTTCAAGATTATTTATTCTTACTTGATTTCATGCTTATTCGTTAGACAGATCACCTTTCGAGTATTATCCATTGGCTCGTTGGTTGAACTCGGGAGAGGAAACTAATGAGGGTTAAAAGGAAGTATAGAGAAGGTTTTAATTATCTTGTTCAATAGTTCAAGAGTTGATCGTTGTTGAGGATAGAGATGTACTCTACAACCTTACTCAATTGACCCAAGTAGCTTCAAACGTCATCTCATATTTCTCTTGCAACCATAAGGATATAGGTGTTAGGATTCATGAGATAGCTTTTGGTTATTCGGGAGAATAGTTGAGAAGTGAGTTCGTTGCTTGCAACTAGCAATCTTAAAAGAATTTTGTCTAGCGTATTTGAATCCTACTCAACTTTAAAGCAAAAGTGTCAAAATCCTGGATTTTAATCCTCATTTGAATTACAAACTCCTTGCAAACGAATTTAGTTTCTTAGTCTAATTTACATTTCAAGTTAGTCGAGTAATCTCAAAACCATTTTCCTATTTTACTTGTGTTTTCTTGAATAATGAAATAAAGGATCAAACTTAAGAAATTAATCTATTAAGTCTCTATGGGTATGATATCGAGACTTCACCGTCCTATATTACTTGACGGCCACGTGTGGTTTCTTGCGGTTGGTGGTATCATCGGTAATTCTTCTCAGGAGCCTTAAGTTATTGATGTGTTGTGAATTTACAGCATTATTGACGCTCAAAACTAAGAAAATAGCATAGACTTAGGTGTATTTATGTGGATATGAGGCACTTTTCCTTTGATTTCAGGATAAATGAGTGTTGGAATAATAAATTGCAAAGGAAGCTAAAAGTGTGCAAAAAAAGAGAAAAAAGTGCAGACCACAGTATGATTGATGGACCTACGAGTCGTACTGAGGGCTTTGATCAAAAGCTGAAAGTTTAACCTGTAAGACTGAACTTATGAGACTTGTCACGAATCGCACCATGGTGGTACGAGTCGTGGTAATCCAGTCGTGATGAAATCCAGAAGAATTGCACAGAAGGCTAATTCTCAGTACAAGAGCACCCTACGACCAGTGAGATGAAGGTACGAGTCGTACCATACTGGTCGTGATGAAGTTCAGAAAAAGTTCAAAAGATCAGGATCAAGCCACGGGTGTCAATGTGAGTCATAGCATGTTGGTACGAATCGTACCTTGGCCCAACACTTGGCCAAAATTCAGCCAACACTCCAACCCACGAGTTGATGTCATGATCCGGGAGAATCCCCTACGAGTCGTAGGTGGACCCATGACGAGGTCGGCAACAGATATGGAAAGCAGTCCTGTTGGTTTAGAAAAAGGATTCTTGTGTCTCTATAAATACTTCTTATGTTTTATTTTTAAGAGAGGACGATGAATAGACTTAATTCTAGTAGGAAAACATTGTAGTAAGCAATTTTACATCGTTGGAAGAGAGAATTGAGTTGGTTCAACCTTGTGATCAACCTTTTCTTG
>JACEIK010006377.1:0-18065 GCA_018107945.1 Datura stramonium
CTATGCTCTCGAAAGTAGATAATGATATTATATGTTGTGATTAGTTACTGCTAGTAGATAATGATTATGTGTGTTGTGATTAGCTGTCATAAGACATATTGAGATTATACCATAGTATCCCTTGTCGGGAAAGGGTATGTTAAGTGTGACTAACGTTGGGTGCACCATAGAGAGTTCCCCGTTCACCTATTTACTAGTTAGAGGTATTCTGATGTTTTGCAATTGTGCCTAGGCCTTAGAAGTTTATGGTTAGCTATTGGTCCTGAATTGGTATGTTGGACAACATAGGGCATAGCCGGGTGATATAACTTTTAGTTTGACGCCTATATTGTCTGTAAAGCTCGCCTAGAGGCCGTTGGCGTACCTTGACGCCTCCAGGGCCAGAATCTAGATAGGATGGTTGTCTCATCGAGTTTATGACACCAGGGTTGCCTAATGAACTGAGCGATAGCTTGCCATATGATTGGCTACTGTTAGTGACCGTTAGCTTCAGCCAACCTAGTGCTTGTCGTATAGGTCACTCAGGAAAGTCACCCCAGTTGTTACAAGTCTGATAGACTAGTTGATGCCTTAAGGAGGGAACCTTATTAGTAGTTAGATTTGAGGCCAACGTCCTAGGCTACTTTTATAGATTCCCAGGTACAGGTTGTCGCGAAGGACTAGGTCCAAATATTCCTACCTATGAGGCTATAAATCTCCCAGAGAAGACATATAAAATCTGGACATAATAAGTTAAGGTCTAAAGGGACTAGCACCAGAGTATCACAGTGTTACTTCCAGGATAAGAGTTGTAGTAAGCTGCCTATGGAGAGTTGGGGCTGACTACTTAGGAGCATGTCTGATCAATAGCAGCCCCACAGATATTCTAAGTGAAGGAACTAAATAGTTGGTCTTCTACGACCTAGTTGTTTTATTATAAACTATCATTGCCTTAGTATGCCTTTCAGAGTACCGCACAGGCCACTCTGGACCTCATTCTATCCTGTCTAGGCCGTCAGAGTTTGTAAATGTTTCCAGGACCCCCCATTTAGGTGTAGGCACCTGGGATATTCCTGTTGGCAGCTATATAGACTATTTTAGGGGCGAGTAGTGGTTGCGTTAGTCCTAAGGGGCTAGGTATGCCATTTTAGGGGTTAGATTGGGACTAAAAGGTAGTACTTCGATCGGGATTGACCCCACCTAGTATAGCCTTTCATTGACCATCTTTAGGGTTGCTAACTGTGTCATCGCCTAATGGGTTATAGATTGCTCAGAGGAGCTATGTGATGTTGCTCAGAGGAGCTATGTGATTTTTGAAAGGACTATATTCAGGCTTATAGTGCCATACTTAATTCCATCCACGTATGGACCTCTTCTTATTCCATACAGGCATTACTGACCCTCCGTCGAGCCTTGTGTGCCCAGGGTGCAGTTACAGGACTCCAACGGGCTCAGACACCATTACAGGAGGCCAGCAGGCTCGGTTGCAGACCCGAAGGCCAGGTAGGTTTGCTATAGTTACCAGTAGAATCATAAGGACCTTATTAGGGGTATATAGATTGAATTGCACTTGTCAGGTCTTATGGGGGGCCCGATAGGTTATGTCTATATTGCTTGTACCTTCCAGGCTTATGGGGGCCAAGTTAGGCTATTGTTTGTATACTTGTCTGCTAGCTATAGCTTATGAATGTATAGTCGTACAGCTTCAGCTCATATTCGTGTAGTGATTTGTTAGATGCAGGTTATGGATAAGAAAGCTTACAAGTTAACTTCTGCCCCTTCTTGCTGTTTACTTTCAGTTCTTTGTCAGCTTCTATTCAGCTCTATTTACTGCCTTACATATTTGGTACATATTGTACTAACGCCCACGCATGAGGCGCTACATATTTGCTTGCAAGTTTAGATAGATAGGTTTCAGGACCTCCTTAGCAGCTATTCGGAGTCAACAGATTGGTCAGCTCCTTTCATTCGGAGTTGCCAGGTGGTAGAGGTTTACTTTTCCTTATTATATAGATTTTGGGTAGGTTGGGACCCTGTCATGACTACTATTCCACTCTTAGAGGCTTGCAGACGACAATTTTTGATTAGTTAGTTGTTGTTGGCCGTGTGGGGCCTATGTATGTTATATTTTATGTGTTGGTTGTGTGGGGCCTAGTTTAGCTAGTTAGTTAGCAGCCTTGTCGACTATAGTATGAATATGATGCCTCTTTTCCTTCTGTTATGACTAGACATCATGATGGTCTTGTTGGCCCGCATAGGATCCCTTTATTGTTATGTTGTTGGGTTAGCTTTTTTCTTTTACAGATTTGCTATGTGGCCTTGTCGACCTGAGGTTGTGTTTACAACTGAGATATAGCTGGTTTTTTTCTTGATCCTATGTTGTCGGCAAGCACCAGAGGTGCATATGCCCAGCTAGGTCAGCCCAGGTCCTAGTGTGGCATTAGGTGCCAGTCATTCCTCCCTAGGTGGGCGTGACAAACTTGGTATCAAAGCAACGTCGTATCCTAGGGAGTCTTCAAGTCATGTCTAGTAGAATCTTGTTTATAAATGTGTTGTGCACCACATTCTATAAACAGGAGGCTACGAGGCATGATAGTATGTTTACCCCTCATTCTTCTCAAATCGTGCCATAGAGCCGAGTTGTATAGGGTTGAGTGCATAAGCTTTGATTGTTATGTCCATTTAGGATAATATTGATATGAGACGGACTACAACTAGTCGCAAGTCAGATACAGTAGCAGGAGAGGATACCAGCGAGGTGCCACAGATAGAGGACAGCGCAGCCTGAGGGTGAAGGAGACACATTCTTTTCAATCTCCCCAGCATCCTCCGGGGCACCAGGAACTTTACAGGGTAATAGATATGCCAGCACCGTTCCTAGTTCTTCCTACACCCTCGGATTAGGATGTCAGGAGTATAGTATATATGATGGCTTACTTAGTAGATATTCAGTATTAGACAGGGACAGTAGCTACTATGGATCACCTGAAAGGTGTAAGAGGTTGTGAAATTATGGGATTTTTACCTTCAGTCTTTAGAGTTTGTTGAGTTTCACACTCCATCCCTACGATAGTACGATATGGTTAATTCCCGCCTCTCATCCTTTCTCAATACAATAAAGAGCATGAGTATTGAAGGCATGTTGCCAAGAGTAAATAGTAAAGGAGAGTTATACCCGTTGGTTCCTAGGGGTGTCAGAAAAAGTGGGTAAGACCCCTAGTATTTAAATAAGTCACCTAGACCTTTACAATAGTAAAGATTAGGATGATAGGTGAGATTGCTAGGAGCAGCAGAGTACATGTGTGAGCCCATAAACGGTAGGCTCCCAGTCATAGTAAAACTCAGGTCATAAATAGGCTAATCCCACCTTAGTGTGTTGATAGCGGTTGGGAAAACCTAGAGAATAAAGCCTATGACCCCCAGCCTATTATGTTGAGGGGCAGAGAGACTATATGCTGGGAACCGGCCTGAGCGCAGGTCAGGATGATAAAGGTTAAGAGACTTGGCCAGTAGTATCATTACTAGTGCAGTGCATGGGGCACGAACCCCGGATTCAACTTATAGAAGTAAGGGGCGATACATGAACATCGAGCCTAGAAAAGAACAAAACAAACTCTAGGCGATAGCGGGCTGATAGAGTTTGGAATTGTCGCTGAATGTCGAAAAATAAGTATCAGGCTGACAGCTAGAAGATAGTGAGATTGTAACCTAGAATACCACAAAATCACCTCTGGCTGTGGAGGCGAAAGAATGATGGTACGGAGACCCTAGCCTACTACATCCCAGAGACAAGGCCCAGCAGAAGGAATCATCGGCCTTCGAGATAGCAGGGGGCGGAGTCTTGAGACACAAAGGTTGACTCTGTGTTCCCAACGTGGCAGGGCTTTGTTGATAGACTGTAGCATACACCATGTCCGTTATTCCCTCCACTCGGATTTGATGAAAATGCGTCAGGTTATAAAAGAGATCTACTGGGGGAACGGGAAGAAGAAAAGGCATTGTTGAGCTATATCATGGTGCTCCAATTGCCAACAAGAAAAGGCTAGACATCAGGACCATGACGGGCTAACTCAGGAGATAGTTGTGCCTACGTGAAAGCGGGAAGTAGCCAATATGAATTTAATTGTAGATTTACCTTGTATCAAGCATAAATTTTACCCTACTTGAAGTCAGTATTGGAAGGCTAATGGGATTAACTCATTTCTTGCCAGTCAGAATTACATTTCAGCTGAAGATTATGCTAAGTTGTATACTAGAGAGATAGCCCGACAAGATAGTGTCCCAGTGTCTATTATCTTTGATAAAGGGGCACAGTTTACAGCTAGACTTTCAAAGTCATTCTAGAGAGACACTCGAAGATAGGTACGGGTGTGTATACTAGACATCAAGGAAGTTGAGATAACCATCTACCTCTTATAGAGTTATATACGATAGTAGTCACCATTTCAGCATTAAGATGACGCCTTATGAGACTATATACAGATAGAAGTACAGATCCTACACAGGATGGTGTGAAATGCTCCGAAGTAAGGGAATCAAGGTTAATGGGACTTGGAAAGATGCACCAATCATAAGAGAAGATTAAGCTCCTAAGAGAGAAGTTACTGACAGCCTAGGGTCGTTAGCAGTCCGATTCCTATGTACGACGTAGGGAGTTGGAGATTGAGGCAACGACAGGGTTATGTGCTGTGATTTTTACGACACTTTTGACGCTTAAAACTAAGAAAATATGCACATTACATGTATGTTTATTTAGATATGATGTGTTTGTGTTAAGTGTAGCAGGAAAATAGGTCCGAAATGGGAAATAGGCAAAGTAAGGCGAAAATGGACAAAAATGCAAGCTTCTACCTAGGTTACGAGTCATTGTCCCAATGCACAACTCGTGCCTGGAGTCGTAGGGAAGAAATTGAGTTTGATGAAACATAACCAGTGTACCTCATAAGTTGAACGCACGACTCGTTACATTCGGTAACGAGTCGCTATGATAGTCATGGAGACTGGGAGGAAAATTTCTGAAGAATGTCCAGTGAAGACAACGAGAGACATAATGAGTCGTCAGGTGAAGTGACGACTCATCATCAGATACTGTGGGCATCTGTCAAGTGCACTAGAGGATTTGATGATCCATGGCCACGAGGGACCTTACGACTCGTGCCCATGCATAACGAGTCGTTAGGTGACCCGTCACTAGGACTGGACAATTGCCGAGGACGAGTCAAATTTACTGGACATGACTCGTCGTTACTTGGCCTGTTACAACTGCCGACCTGGAGTCTGTTTTTAGTTATGAAAAGATTTGTTTGGGACTATAAATACAATATTTACGTTTATTTTTCGAGTACAGTTTTTTTACCACTTTCATGTAAACTTTGGTATTATTAATGATCATTCTTGGTTCAAGAAACAAAGTTTGTAATTTTGTTCTTGATTTTGAGAATTAAACAACATTGGAGTTTTGTTTATCGATTTCGGAGCTTATTCAATTCACATGGTTTTCTTCTACAAATTTTTGTAAGTTACAATTATGATTTCTTCTATATTTTGTGATTTTGATTATTCAAATATGAGTAGCTAAACCCGTAACTAGGGTGTTGGGAACCATGATGAATTAACACACATAGGTAAAAACACTTAATGATTCTTGAACAGGGTTTAATGCATGTATTGTTTCCCTTCATTTTAATTATTTCTTAACGGTTGCATTCTTTGAAATTTGTATTATTCTTACTTACCGGATCAAGGTGGTGATGAATGGGAAAAGGGATTACCAATGGAGATTTGAGGCTATCAACCCTTATCTAATAGCTTGACCTTGTCCGGGAATAGCTAATCTGATATAAAGGTTAAGGGTTAATTAAGCATACACCCGTATACGGACCAAGTTATGTGGTGATAATCATCTAGATAGGGGACCAACCATTTAGGTGAATTTAACTTACCAATATTGCATGCCAAACACCGTAATAGGTCACCAGTCTAAAACCCTTACGGTTATGAAGTCATGGGAAACATAATCCTAGTCACTTTATTGATTGAATACAACCGAAATTGATTTACTAGTCTCTACTCTTGTTTATTATTTTGTTTTCAATTCTTTACCCCTAGGAAATAAGTAAGCCAATAGTAGTAGTTAAATGCATTAACTCAAGTTCTCATCATATTCCTCGTGGGATTCGCCCCAACCCTTGTTGGGTTCTATATTTGATATCAACCGTTTTATATCTCATTTACGAGGTGTAATTTGGGCGACGTTAAATTTTGGCACCGCTGTCTTGGGGAATACGGCTAAGGTTTTTGTTAATTGTGTTTGCTTTACTATTGGTCCTTATTTCCTTTTTATTTTTCTTTTGTTGTTTTTGTTCTTAGCAGGTCTTAGGTTCGTGCACGCCCAGTGCTAGGAGCTAAGGAAAATCCCTGGTTCAAGTTGATCTCGAACTTGAAGAAACATTACAAAATCTGAGGAGAATGGACAACGTATAAGAGCAAGAGACAGTGGATCAGGCTACAGCCAGAATATTGGTTGAGGAGCAAGCTCGGGCAAGAGATCGAGAGTTAGCAAGGGTTGCTGAAGAGCAACAACTAGCTGCCGAAGCAGAACGAGCTAGAAGGAACAGAGGTCCAGATCAGCATAGGCACTGGTATTTTGATGTGGACGATGATGCTGATATTGACGAAGCTAGTGCCGCTGGAGCTATTGTCCCTCCACCTTTTCCTGCTGGGGTGAAGTTTGATATTACCAATTCTATAATCCAACTACTCAACATGAAGGGAATATTTGTGGGTCATACAACTGATGATGCATATACCCACTTGACTAATTTTGTGGACATCTGCAAAGCATACAAACAACCGGGAGTGAGTCAGGATGCGATACGGCTGAGGTTATTTCCCTATTCATTAGGGAGTGAGGCAACGCTCTGGTTGGTGGAACTGCCCAATGATTCTATCACTACATGGAGGGAGTTGAAAAGAGCTTTTATTGAACGATTTTTCCCACCTTACATAGCTTTGCAGTTGAAAGATGAGATATACAACTTCGGGCAGTTAAATTCTGAGGCACTTTATGAGACATGGCTGAGGTTCAACAAGAAGCTCAAAAGGGTACCCAACCACAGGATCCCAGATGATACATTGTTGGAAATTTTCTATAGGTCTCTAAATGCTAACACCAAGGCAATGGCTGATACCGTGTCTGGCAGAACATTCATGAGTCACACTTATGCTGAAGCTGCTGAGCTATTTGACAGAATCACTAAAACCAACCGCGCATGGCACACAAGAGAGTCGGAGACTTCGGCTGGTTCTTATGCGGTAGGTATGACTGCGAAACAGAGAAGGAAGGATGAAGAGCAAGAATAAAGACCACAATGAGGCTACTTGATAAGCAGTTGATAGGTGTCGGGGCTGAAAAGGTGAATGTTATGGGTTCTCAGGGCAAGGCCCGAGAAATGATGGAGGTGAATCAGAATCTGAGGAGAAAGCTAATTATCTGAATGATCAAGGGGTGGATTTCCGGACTAATACCCAAGGGTCTAACCAAGACTCTTGGCATCAAGATCAGGGGAACTAAGGTTGGAACTACTACGGAGATAAAAATTACAACTGAGGCCAATATAGAGATAATGGAGACTGGAAAAAGCGTGAGGAGTATAATAATGACAGAAGCGGTCTATATGTTCCTCCAAGGAACCGTGAGCAATAGTCTAGTGGTTCAAGAGTGGAAGACATGTTTTCTAAGGTACTTAATCAGATGGAGGCGACAGATGGCCATTTCAAGAAGCTCCGTGCTGATATTTTTGGTATGAATCAAAAGGTGGAATCGCATGTTGTATCCATTAAGAAGATTGAGCAGCAGCTTAGTTAGATGTCTGTTGCGATGAACCATAGGTAGAAAGGCATGCTTCCCAGCAATACAGTTCAAACTCCAAAAAATAACAGTCATTGTATGGCGGTCACTACTAGGAGTAGGAAGGCGAAAAGTGATCCTCCGAGGTCGGTTGTGGTTGATGAGATAGCAGAGCCCTTAGTGATTGATGATGATAGGATGGTAGATTCTGAGGATCAGACTTTGGTTGATGATTCAGTAGAGAAGACCACTCCTAGTAAAGCAAAGGAGCATGGATCTGGAAAAGAGAAGGAGAAGGAGATACCGAAAAAGATCACACCTATTCCTAGACCTCCTCCCCCTTTTCCACAGAGGTTGAAGAAAAAGGTCGAATATGGGAAGTATCATAAGTTCATTTCCATGTTGAAACAATTATCTGGGGACATCCCATTAGTCGAGGCACCTGAGAAGATGCCCGACTATGTTAAATTCATAAAGGACCTTGTCACTATAAAGAGAACCGTAAGCTTCGAACTTGTAGATAATTTGCACCATTGTAGTGCAATAGCATCTCGTTCTCTTGTACAGAAAAAGGAATACCCTGGAGCGTTCACCATACCGTGCACTATTGGATCCTTTAATTTTGCTAAGGCGTTATGTGATCTGGGTGCTAGTATTAACTTGATGCCGCTAGCAGTGTACAAACAGTTGGGCTTGGGAGCCCCCAAACTGACTACAATGAGGCTTTTGATGGTAGATTGTACGGTGAAAATTCCGATGGGAATTCTCTATGATGTTTTAGTGAAGGTGGGGTCCTTTATATTTCGAGTCGATTTTATCATTCTGGACTGTGAGGTTGATTTCAAGTTCCCCATTATCTTGGGGTGACCATTCCTCTCCACTGGACGTGCTCTTGTAGATATGGAAATTGGACAGCTAAAATTCTATTTGAACAATGAGGAGGTAACATTCAATGTATGCCGATCTATGAAGCAGCCAAATGAAATGAGGGTGGTCTCAATAATTGATGTTGTGGAACCTGAGTTTCCAGTTATACCCATGGAGGAGTTATTGATTCTTGAGGATTTAGCAGTAGTTTTGATGAATGTTGGTGCTGAGGAGATCCATAGGGGTAAGGACATAGTTAATGCACTTGCTGGTATGAGGTCATACACCTATGCTCCAAAGAAGATTGATCTTGACCTGAAAAATCGGGTGACCCCACCAGCCAAGCCATCTATTAAGGAGACTCTGGTATTAGAGCTCAAAGCACTTTCGTCTCACTTGCGGTATGTATTTTTGGGAATCGATAACACTTTATCAGTCATTGTTTCAGCTGGCTTGGAGGAATGACAAGTGGAGGCTTTGGTCTCCATTCTGAAGAGATATAAAAAAGCAATCGGATGGACCATTGCAGATATTATTAGAATCCCAGCTGGTATTTGGACTCATAAGATCCATCTAGAGCCAGATTGTATTTCGAGCATTGAGCATCAACGTAGGTTGAATTCACCTCTGCAAGAGGTGGTCAAGAAAGAAATCATCAAGTGGTTGGATGCAGGTGTGGTTTATCCTATTGCTGACAGCAAATGGGTGAGCTCAGTTCAGTGTGTGCCGAAGAAGGGAAGAATCATGGTGGTCCCAAATGCTAACAATGAGCTCATTCCACTAAGTCCAGTCACCGGTTGGAGAGTATGCATGGGCTATAGGAAGTTGAACCATTGGACTTAGAAAGATCACTTTCCTATGCCATTCATGGATCAGATGCTAGACCCACTTGTAGGCAGAGGATGGTACTATTTTCTTGATGGTTATTTGGGGTACAATTAAATATCTATAGCCCCAGAAGACCAAGATAAAACTACTTTCACTTATCCATATGGTACATTTGCTTTCAAGAGGATGTCATTTGGGTTATGTAATGCGCCCGCCACTTTTCAGCGTTGCATGATGTCCATATTTTCTGACATGGTGGAGGACATCATTGAATTCTTTATGGATGACTTTTCAATGGTGGGTGATTCATTCGAAGATTGTTTGGCTCATTTGAGCAAGGTGCTGCAGTAATGTGAAGAGACCAATTTGGTGCTTAATTGGGAAAAGTGTCATTTCATGGTCAAAGAAAGTATAGTGCTAGGCCATAAGATTTCTGGTAAGGGTATTGAGGTGGAATGGGCCAAGATCAAAGTAATTGCTAGTCTACCACCTCCAATTTATGTGAAAGGTGTTCGAAGCTTTTTGGGCCATGCAGGGTTTTATACGAGATTCATCGAGGACTTCTCAAAGATTGCACATCTTTTTTGTACACTGCTTGAGAAAGAGGTGAAGTTTGTTTTTGATGAGGCATGTCTGAAGGCTTTTGAATGCCTAAAAGAGAGATTAACCACCACCCCGATTATAGTGGCACCTAACTGGTCTTTACCGTTTGAGGTTATGTGTGATGCTAGAGGAGAGGCCCTGGGAGTTGTGTTGGGTCAGAGGCGTGAAAAGATTTTCCATCCTATTTATTATGCCGAAAGGCTCTTAATGCAGCCCAGAAAAATTACACCATGATAGAACAGGAGTTGTTGGCTGTAGTATTTGCATTTGAGAAGTTTCAGGCGTACTTGCTTGGAACCAAGGTGATAGTCCATACAGACCATGCATCTCTAAGATATCTGATGGAAAAGAAGGATGCCAAGCCGCGGTTGATTCAATGGGTTCTGTTGCTGCAGGAGTTCGAGTTTGAGGTAAAGGATCGGAAGGGGACCGAAAACCAAGTGGCGGATCACTTATCAAGATTGGAACCAGATACAGCACTTCGTGATGAGCTTTACACAGATGTGCGTTCCCCGACGAGCAGGATTTAGCTGCCTCAGAAGATCTCATCCCATGGTTTGCATACTTTGCTAATTATCTAGTGAGTGATGTTGTACCGGAGAACTTATCTTTTTACCAGCGGAAGAAGTTCATGTCTGATGTGTGGAAGTTTTTCTGTAACGAGCCCTACTTGTTCTGCATATGTGCTGATGGAGTGACCCGTCATGAAGTTACTGTAGTTCAGGGCCTACGACTCATGCCACGACTCGTTGGGTAGCACCACGAGTCGTTAGGTCCCAGGTAAGATTTTGATCAATTTAATTTAACAAAAGAACTAAACGAGTGTTGGCTTCACCTAACGACCCATTACATGGGTCGTGGTTTACTTTAAGTAAAATATTCATCTGACCCCATCCATGTTTAAATAAGGCACTCAATTTTAAACAAATCAAATCACTCAAATTTCTCCCACTAAATTTCCTCATAAGTTCAAACTCCCAAATCTTTTAAGAAAAAAGTTACCCACTTCTTCTTCTCCCAAAGCATCTCACATTTCCACAGAATTCACGACCACACATTCACTCGCAAATCACTCACACGGTACAAACTCTGCTCGGCATTCACAACTTACTCTTCATCTTCATCCTCAAACATTGTGAGTATCTAAATGATTAGAGTATAATTATTTCCTGACCTATACATCTCTGCAGACATCGTACTTTTTGATCTATGATTCATACTAGCATAAAACCCTAAGTTGCTTTGATTTTCGTTACTCATGATTAAAATTTAATTCAATGTTATATGAAATGTGGTTGTTATGCTATTGGGATTGAAAATGCTAATTGATGATGAACATGGTGTGACTTATTTTAAACCACTGCAAGTCAACTCTTGAGCACGAGCCATGTAATGAGTCGAGGTATCATCTCACGACTCGTTGTGTAGCTCGTCCTGAGTAGGAAATGGGAGATGTAGACCAGTGTACCTCGCGACTGGTCTAACGAGTCGTTGCCACAAGTAACAACTCGTTGTGACCAGTCGTTAAGTCCAGTGGTCCAACAAAGAAAACAATGACCTACAGACAACAAGTGACCTCATGAGTCGTAGCCAGTGGCAACGACTCATTGAGTCCCTTGTCCTGTCTGTAGGGACACAATTATAAGATGGTTTTATTTCATCTCACCTTGCATACTAACTGTCATCCTGCAGGTACAATGTCTCCGAAGGGTACACCAAAGAAGGGTCTGGCTAAGAAATAGGTGCCAGAGAGGAGTCAGCCATCATATCACAGACTTAGGGACGCGCCCTCCTCCTCTGAAGAGTCGAGTAGCTCGAAGGAGGAATACGAAGTTTCAGAAGAGCAACATCATAGGAGATCCACCATGGCTAGGACACAACGCCCTACAAATCCGACAGCCCTAGTTGATGCTCCTACTCCACTTGCAAGAGACCCACCAAGACGAGCACAAGCGAATGCTGGGGCCACAGTCCCAATTTCTTCCGAGGGCACCACAGCTGCGGCAAATGCAGAGGGTGTTGATGAGTCACGTTCCCAACAGGGGAGCATAGATGATGAGTTGACAGAGACTTCAAATACATCTAATGATCAACCATGGTAGGTGAGGCGATGGTGTGTTCGCGGTATGCGGGCCATTTACAACAGGGACATTGCTCCAAATGAAAAAGGTTATCTAAAGAGGAGCATCTATGAGGATCCCATACTGGTCACCACGGGGCTCAAGGACCTCTCTGAGTTACAGGAATTTTTTTATAAATACAGGTTCGGGTGGTTAACTCAGCCATCAGGGAGCTATAGCCCTTGCTTGGTTAGAGAGATTTATGCTGTCTACGTAGCCATGTTACAGCGTCTGGATTTGGAAGGCCAAGACTAGAAGAAGGGGCCCAAATTGACGCAAGTGTTGGTTCAGGAGACGCTTGGAGATATCTCTAATAGGACCATCTCTAGACTGCTCTATGGTCCAAACTATCATGCCCCGATGAATATAGTCGAGTTTGATCACAGACTATCCGAGCTCAAGAAAGTCAAAACAAAGAAGTAGAACAGTGTAGAATGAATCAGGCAGTACACTTGGTTGTCATGCGTCATTGCTACACGGGGTCCGCTAGTTGAGTGGTTGCATGGCACTGAGTCACAGATAATAAAGGCCACACTAAAATTCCAATCCAAATTCTGGTGGTCATTGGTTCGGCATAGGTTGGTACTGATTAGCAATGATAATGTGCTTTAACCTGATAGAGCTACACTGGTAGCTAGCATCATGGAGGGGTACGCCGTAAACTTCCCGCGATATATTGTTGAAAAGATTTGAGAGTGGGCGATAGTAGACAACACTACCATTCCCTTTCCATGTCCATTGATAGACTCTATCAGGAGTCAAAGATGCCAGAATTGCCGTCAATTGATCAGCGAGTGGTGGTCCAGAAGATCACCGAAATTAGGTTGATAAGAGATGAAACAAACCCGGTATTGAGAGCGAGAAGTCAGTCTGCCGCATCTGCTGGAGTGACTTTATTGGCAGAGGCATTGAGAAGTGGCATGCACACTGAGGCTACATTATTTACTGAGATTGCGGAAGAGCCCACAGAGGCCAGAGAGATTGGTAGCCAGCCTGAGGCTACAGGTGCAACCGACATTCCCGCGCCTGCTGAGGTTCCAGAGTCCTCATCCATAGCAGCAGCACCTCGACCACCTGTTGCACCCTCACGTGCTCCTTCAGTCGGTCTAGTCACTATTTCCAAAGAATTCCTGACCGATATGGCTAGGCAGCTAACGAAAACTGAAAAACAGCAAGCACACACGGCTCTTCAAGTTAAGGTACTAATGGAGAATGTTAATCCATGGGATACAAAGGAGTTGGAGGCACTCTCTAGCTCAGTGCATTGAAGGTTAGATGCCTTTGAGAGGCGTATGGATGAGTGCCTTGCACAGTTACAAGCGTCCGAGCTGGCAAGGTGGTATGCGGAGGTAGCAGCACTCCGAGCGGAGGTGCGAGAGTTGACCACACGATAGGTAGTTGCAATCCATCCGCCCGTGCTTCCAGTGATTGATGATGAGAGCGAGGAAGAGCTGCTACCAATATTTGATTTTATCATTGAGGAGCTGGTGGCGCAGACAAAGGCAAGTGGTCCCATGAGGAGGCAAGTTTTGATGAGGATGATTCTCTGCTCTGTGAGCAGAAGTGAGAGCGGAGAGAGATGGAGACAGCGCTGCAGTTATCTAGATAGGAGGCTCGATAGAGGGCCATGGTTGAGGCAGCGAGAACTCGTGGAGAAGGTACGAGCTCAATAGGTTCTAAAAATGCACCGGGTCAAGTCGGTGGTACAGGAGATGACACTGGAGGAGTATCTGCACCCTCCACTGACCAGGTCACAGACACCTAGGTAGCACAAATATTTCCATGTTTTGTTTTTATGTATGTATCGAGGATGACGCATGCTTTTCTTGATGGGGGTGGGGAGGAATACCTTTGTATTTTTGTTGAACATAACCCAAGGGTTTTTCTTGTCGGATATCTTTTCTCTCAGGTGTTCATTATCTAGTATAACCAACACATTTTGGTTTTTATGTTTTTGTGTTTGTTTGTGTTAGTCGAAAGAAATTTAGGTGAACTTAAGGCAGTCAAGAGCATGAATTTTTGCAATTATTTGAACTAATAATGTGATACCCCTCCTAAATTTTTATTTATGTGTGTGTTAAAATCGATAGTATGACCTTTGTGAATCTTTGCATGGCATTAAAACTGTGAACATGTTTATCATTGTATGACTGTACATAAACTAGCAGTTAGTAGAAGTGATGATGTTATCCTGTTCTATGTGTGAGTGAGACTTAATAGTTAAATTCTATTGTGCGTGTCAATCTAGAACTTGCCTGGTCAGTCGTGCCGAGGTAGAGGATGGGAAACTAGGAAAAGATCATAGGTCAGTTTTAATGAATGAGTCCACTTTAGCCTTAAAAGACCTACCAAATGGAAATAAATATCCCTTGATCCAAATTTTGAGCTTAAATTGACCTTTCTTTTTGTTAACACCAATTCACCTTCATGCATTAATTAAAATGAACCTATTTTGGCCCTGGTCCCTCCTTGTACACTGTGAACCACAACTCAGGAAAATCACCTAAGTTGAGGGTGGCTATCATAGGGGTGATTACGAAGAGTAGGGTGGAATGAAATTGAGTGATGAAAATGAAAGAGCGAGTGCGGTGTGCATAATGAAAGAAAAGAAAAAAAATTATTAAAGAGAATAAGAGCAAAAAGAAAAAAAATTTTGATTGAAAGTAATGAATACCTAAAAGAAGGAACACCGCACTCGTAGTTGCAATCGAAAGTAAAAGAAGAAGAAAACAAAGGAAAATGGGAGAAAATATGAAAAGAAGGGTAAAAGTGGAGTCAAAGTGTGTGTAGTGCCAAGGAAGGTTAAGCTACTAGTATCATTGTATCATACCCGAACCCGAGCCTACGTTACAAGCTTAAAAATCCCTATAGTGATCCTGGTTACCCGTCTGAAAATCGAGGTATTGAAAGTAAAGACAAGCTTATGGTATTGCATACGCACAGTTAGAATTTCTTTGTGAGAGTGAGTGTGATCTTACGTAGTCCCAAGACAAATACATTGATATGATCATATACACATGAGTGAGTGTGGGACTTCTTTGTGGTGAGAGCATTTAGTCAATAAAAATCATCTGCAAACTGTCTGGGGCAGTGTTATAGATTTATATACATGGTTGCAAGTGACAGTATTTTGTCACGTTTCGATTCCTCTGTGTCATGGTTGAAAATTTTACATATGTATTATGATTTGATTTTATATAATAAAGGAGGGTTAGAAAATTTTATTAGATGAATAGTAGTGATTGCCATAAGTTTCCTAAAGTTCTTTTGATTGAAGCGTCGTGTTAGTTTTATTTTGTTTTGTTTTTGCCTGAGGACATGCAAAATTCTAAGTTGAGAGTGTTGATGTGCCATGATTTTTACGGCACTTTCGACGCTTAAAATAAAGAAAATATGCACATTCCGGGTATGCTTATGTAGATATGATGTGTTTGTTTAAGTGTTGCAAAAAAACAGGTCTGAAACGGAAAATGGGAAAAGTAAGGCAAAAATGGACAAAAATGCAAGCTGCTACCTAGGTCACGAATCGTTGTCCCAATGCACGACTCATGCCTGGAGTCATGGGGAAGAGATTGAGTTTGATAAAACATAACCATTGCACCTCACAAGTTGAAGGCACGACTTGTTACATCTGGTAACGAGTCGTTATGAAAGTCGTGGAGATTGGGAGGAAAATTTTTGAAGAATGTCCAGTGAAGACAACGAGAGACATAACGAGTCGTAAGGTGAAGTGACGACTCGTCATCAGATACTGTGGGCATCCGTCAAGTTCACTAGAGGATTTGATGATTCATGGCCACGAGGGACCTAACGACTCATGCCCAGGATTAACGATTCGTTAGGTGACCCATCACCAGGACTAGACAATTGCCGAGGATGAGTCAAATTTATTGGCCACGACTCGTTGGGAGACCCAATGAGTCGTTACTTGTCCTGTTACCACTGCCGACTTGGAATCCATTTTTAGTTAGGAAAAGATTTGTTTGGGATTATAAATACAATATTTAGGTTTATTTTTCGAGTATAGTTTGTTTTACCACTTTTCACATAAATTTTGGTGTTGTTAACGATCATTCTTGGTTCAAGAAACAAAGTTTGTAATTTTGTTCTTGATGTTGAGAATTGAACAACATTGGAGTTTTGTTCATCGGTTTTGGAATTTTATTCAATTCACATGGTTTTCTTCTATGAATTTTTTTAAGTTACAATTATGATTTCTTCTATATTTTATGATTGTGATTATTCAAATATGAGTAGCTAAACCCATAACTAGGGTTGTGGAACCATGATGAATTAACACATATAGGTAAAAATACTTAGTGATTCTTGAACGGGGTTTAATGTATGTATTATTTTTTCCTTCGTTTTAATTATTTCTTAACGGTTGCAAACATTGGAATTTTCCTTATTCTTACTTATCGAATCAAGGGGATGATGAATGGGAAAAGGGATTACCAACGGAGATTTGAGGCTATCAACCCTCATCTAAAAACTTGACCTTGTCTGGGAATAGCTAATCCAATATTAAGGGTAAGGATTGATTAAGCATACACCCGTATACGGACCAAGTTGTATGGTGATAATCATCTATATAGGGGACCAACCATTTAGGTGAATTTAACTTACCAATATTTCATGTCAAACACCATAATAGATCACTAGTGTAAGAGCCTTGTGGTTATGAAGTCACGGGGAACACATTCCTAGTCACTTAATTGATTGAATACAATCGAAATTGATTTACTAGTCTCTACTCTTGTTTATCATATTGTTTTCAAATCTTTCCCCCGGGAAATAAATAAGCCAATAGTATTAGTTAAACGCATTAACTCAAGTTCTCATCATATTCCTCGTGGGATTCGACCCCAACCCTTGTTGGGTTCTATATTTGATATTGACCACTTTATATATCATTTACAAGGTATAATTTGGGCGACATCAAGGGTATTCTTGAAAATTTCTCCAAAGAAGGATGTTGTGATATTTGGGCAGAAGGGCAAGCTCAACCCTAGATTCACTAAGTTATATCGGATCCTCAAGTGGCCTATGAGTTAGAGTTGCGTTTGGAGGTTAGGATCAGTTCATCAACACTAAGCCAGTGTGTAAGGGACCTTTCACTGGTTATCCTAGTCAAGGATGCTCAGGTTACAGAAGATCCATCCCACAAGGAGACTCCAATAGTTATATTAGATCGTCAAGTTTGTAGGAGCTATCTTGAGAACCAAAGATGTAGCTTATTAGAGTATTATGTGGGAACTGAAATATAGAAAAGATGAATTTAAAAGCTAAGGATAATGCAAAGTCTGGATATCTTCAATTGTTCCAAGCTCTACGTCAATAGTATACAGACTCAACCGATTTTAGTTAAGGCATGATAGTTTCAGATGCTATATAGTTGACTTTGTCGCTATTGTTACCAGTTGTTTACATACATATGGTATTACTGTGTTATTCAGTTGCGGATAACGTCCTGTGAGGTGCCTATGTTGGACTTTTCTGAGTTTCAGGTTTTCAGATAGTCTATGTTACAGAGGAGACACCACTAAAAATTTTCGGGCAATGGTTACAGGAGCTGAGTCTCTTGAGTTTAAGATTACATTCGAGGATGAATGTTTCCAATGGGGGATGATGTTACACCTCGTAAGTTCCTATCATTTGACGTGCGTACATACGTGTGTTAAAAGTTTTGAAGTACGACGCATGTGAAAAAAGGCCCAAAGAGGGGAGCGTACGAGTGCATCCTTGGGCAAGCAGGAGGCCGAACCAGAGGTAGGGGTGCAAGGAGTGCCCCTGCCCCGACGCCTTGAGCTACTCATCGC